>PVIR01000146.1:232711-252319 GCA_004026965.1 Petromus typicus | reverse complement strand
AAGCGCAAGGACCCGGGTTCGATTCCCCGGTAACCACATAACAATACTGGGTGTGGAGACCCACACCCAGCAGCAACCAGTACCACATACCACAGTGCCGGGCGTGGTGGCTCACGCCTGTCATCCCAGCACTTGGGAGGCAGAGGCAGGAGGATTGTGATGTGAGTTTGAGGCTGAGCTCAGGGCCAGCCTGAACCACGAAGCGAGACCCTGTCTCAAAAAAAAAGATTAAACACACACACACACACACACACACACACACACACACACACACACAGAGGCAATTTATCTAATAGCCACTATAGTTCTCTTTCTAAAGCAATACATTTGATTTCTTGTGATTCTAAACGGATACTTTATTTTCTACAAAAGAACTATACAATAGTCGAGAAGGGGCTGGACTCTGAAATACCACCAACATTTGGGAAAGGAATAAGTTAGTGACAGGCCAGCTGATCTTTCAACAGAAAGGATAAAAGTTGCTGGACACAGGGACAAAATGTAATTCGAGTCATCACAAAGCACCCCTGGAGTGGCCAGAAGTATGAAGATAGTTCAATGAAGTATAGGATCCCCTAGGTCTAAGCTACCAACTCGTCATTTATACGTTGCTCCTCAAAAATATGAAAGAGCGTTAATTATTTTTGGGTATTCTTCAATCTTTCCTAGGACCTTTCACATTCTAAAAGACATATACAGACAGATCTGTTTCTTCATTGACCTTTAATTTGAATATTAGCAGGGAGTTAAAATAGCATCAGAGAGGACTCAATTTTTCCTATCTGGTCATCAAAATATGCTATGAATACAATTGCCATAATTAAATTGCATTTTCTTTTCTAAGATTATACTCTTGTAATGGTCTTAAAATTTGAATATATTATAATAATATATAATATGCTGTGCATAAAAATTGTTATACACAAAGCTCAATTTTAAATATCTGGATTTATAATGAAATTCATGATTTAATTGTTTCCCTATAAAGGAGTTTAATATCAAAAAGATTGCAGTCAAGTCATTCCACCAAGGCAATGGAAGCAGACACTTAAGTTTAATTTATGTTCCTTAATTCTCCAACAACATATATGAGAGAGATATCTTAAATTGGCTTTTCTATATATGTACTAACTAGTTTATTGCAACATAACCATGACAGACAATAGTAAATGGCAAACAATACAAATGGGAAAAGGAACTAAATCAGAGATGAGAGGTTACTGTTTGAAGAAGTCATCATAATTTACTTTACTGGAAACAGGCCCATTTTTCTGAAAACAATAACTTTCTTGGATTTCATTTGGAAGAAATTACATTTATAATGCATTAGTGACAGTTAGATGATGCCAGGGAACTGAACAGTCTTTAGCAGCACCTTTTTCCTGTATGGATACTTGTAATACTAGAGGACTCTGAAAGGAGACTTGGTAACAGGGGGTCCATGTTCCATCACTGCTTCCAATGCACTGCACAGCCCTGGGCAATACAACAGGACTTCGGTAATCTAGAAGGTAAGTTAACATCCTGGGAACCAGCTGTGGCGATGTGATACAACAGTGTGTCCAGTTCTGACAGCCGGTGAGCTGCTCTGTGGCGAGACTGGGAAGTCGGGCTCTGAGACTACTTTCCAAACAGGTGTCTGAGGTAACTCCTCTCTTCTTATTCAGAAATCTCTGGATGTAGTTAAAAACCTAAGCGTCTTGGAAGGCATATTGCTTCCTCAGTTATTATAACCAACCCTTCACCTCAGATTTCATGGAGGAGCGGTTGTGAACACTCTGCAGTGTCTCTTGGGGAAAGAAAACACTTTCTTCATGACCCTGGCTTTAAAAAGCTTTCATTTAATTCTGCTTTAGCAGACACTACTACATTTTCATCCCTCAATATTAGCAGGGTAGTGATTTTCAACACATACTGCCTAAGGGAGAAATACTTGTCATTTTTCAGTCTTTTAACCACCTGCCCCATCTCAAAGAATTTTAGTTTGTTCTATGCTAGAATTAAACACAAGCAACTCAAAGCACTTCATTTGAGGTCAAGGAGTTATTTAGATTATGATGTCAAGGAAAAACACCATGTTTCCACCGTAAATGCATTCACTGCCACATTTTTCTCATAACCAGGTTTTGCCAAAATGCTTCCTTTTCTTTCTCTTCTAAAAATGCTCCTAAAATGTGAATGCTTGAAAGTAAAACATATTCCTACCTTCTCATGTACAAAGTGCAAGAGCAAAGCATCTCATGCACAGGCCTAGCAAGGGATGCCTCAGAATGTTTTACATTCTGACATAGTGTCAGGATTCCCAGTGAGCCCAGACATCACAGTTTAGGAGATCAATTCCTAAAAGCCCCAACTGTCAGCTGGCACAAATTGAATAAATTTGGCTCATCAGGTGGACAAAGGCTTCAGCACATGCAACACACTATTGGAAAGCTGAGTGATAGAGAACCTTTTGGAGCTTTCGATGACACAGTCAGCCTGCATGGTACCCATGGCACCAGTGTGCCACCCCTGGGAGAACAAGTTGAAGATAAAACACGGTAAAAATTCAGCTAATTTAAAATGTGTCAAATTGAATTCCAGAGAAACAAATTTTAAATGATAGGACATTGGTAAGTGCTCCTTTCTACTGATCATAAAAACTCACCAAAATAAAAATTGAAAGAATTCTAATTCTGAAAGAAACTGGCCTTGTTATATGACAAGAAGACATATTATATGCTCAATTGAAAGCAGAAGTATATAATTTTAGTATTCTGTAATTCTTGATCCAGATAGGAGGGAAATTCATTCAATTTCAGCTTGTTCAAACCAAAGACTTCTTATTGAAGTGGAACAGAAGAAAATATATTTGAAGACTTTTTTTTTTTTTCTTCTTAAGACAGGGTTTTGTTTTGTGGTTCAGGCTGGCCCTGTGCTCAGCCTCAAACTCACATCACAGCAATCCTCCTGCCTCTGCCTCCTGAGTACTGGGATTACAGGCGTGAGCCACCACACCCGGCACTGTGGTATGTGGTGCTGATTGCTGCTAGGTGTGAGTCTCCATGCCCAGTATGGTGTGTGGTTACCAGGGATTGAACCCGGGTCCTAGCGCTTGCAAGACAGGTGCCAGAACCACTGAGCTAAATCCCTGGCCCCCTGTTTTTTTTGTAGATATTGTCTAGCTCATATGCATATATATATATATATATATATATATATATATATATACACATGCATATCTCTATATATGATAATGTATGCTCTTTTAAATATATATATATTTATATATACATATATTTATATATATGGTAATGTTTTGAGAAAGAAGTATGCATCAATGAAAACTAATGAAAATACCTTGTGACTTTTGAAGCTTACCAATTATGCTTTATTCATTCTTGAAGACAGTTTAAAATATTATTAAAATATTTTTGGTTGTGTATGTGTCTAATCAATATTAGAAGTCAAGACTTAATTTATAAAATGATGAATGGGACTAACATTCCATCATAGAGAATGCATTGCTCATTATAACATGAAATGGAAGGCATATTCATTTTAATAAAATTATGATGGACATAACAAAAAACATAAAATCTGAAATATTATTTAGTGCCCATATTCAATCTGCTTTATAAAAATATTTGCTATTACTACTGCTACTATGCACACAGCATTAATGGGTCCTTTCTTTGTGCCTTATAATATTTAAGTGCTTTGCGGGTACTTATTCATTCAATACTGTTAAGTTAAGGAGTGTTATCACCTTATATTTTATATTTATTTTATAATAAAGAAACCGAAGCCCCACAAGATTAAGTAATTTGCCTAAGGTAGGAACAAGACTTTGAATGAGAAACCAGTAAATCTAGCTCAATATCTCACTTTAGTGTCCTTCACTGTGACTACATATGCATAAGAGTCACTGAGATATCTGCCTGGAAACTCGATAGGAAGGTCCCATTCCAAGAAGGCACATATATTTATCCCTGAAGATTGTTTTTTTCCCAATATTTTATCCATTCTTAGAATGCATGTAACTGCAAAGAGTTTGATACCCAGTTCTGTGAAGCCAGCACATGAATCATCCCACAAATCTGACCATTTCACTCTCAAATTTGAGTCCCTTGAGTCCCATTCTTGTAAAATAAAGGCTCCTTATCTTTATGATAGCACTAGGAACAGTATCCAAAGCCCCTTTTTACCAGGTCAGCCCTTTGTCAGCTCCTCGAGGAGAACTCTTCAAGCTTTGAAGAGTTTTGGTTGCAAGCTTTGACCTATTCCAACTCTTCCCCAATAATGCACTAATGCATTGTTCAGCCTTGAGCTTCAGTGTCATCTTCTGGGAACTTTTTTGCCCAGATAGATTATTCCTCTTTTTCACATTTGCATAGCACTTTCCCTTTGTGTCTCTTAAGTGTAATTGAAGTCAACTATCTGCATAATATTTCTTAATGTTGGCCTTCTAGGCAATAAAATTTACATGAGATCATAGCTGGAATATTTATTGTTAAATCTCTAGTGCTGAGACCAATACCAGAGACCCAGCAGATGCTAAGAAAACAGTCTTTCAAAGCATAAGTTCAGAACATTTTGAAATTAAAAAAAAATCACTTTCAGTAAGATTTCTTGTATTCTAAGAGAATCAAGTATCACTGTTTTATTCTGAAAGAAGTGTAAATCTTGATTGGATTTATGTCTTTACATAACATTGGCAGATGAACTTTATAGCATACCCTTGAATAATCACCATAACCTTTGCCTTGTGTTTTGCTTTGTCTTGGGCGGTAGAAATTGTGCTTTCGGCTTCAGCTCTTATGGGAACCAGTAGCAGAATAGCCAGTCCTGTCACTCACAGTGCAATGAGTAATACTTGGTAGCTCACACCTAGCTGCAAAGTTTATTAATGAGCTTCTACTTCCTTAAAATGAACACATCTACACCTCTGTGCCAGTGCAGTGTTTGCTTCTTGGCTTTTTCCTGATTTATTTATTTATTTATTTTTGCTGTAGGTTTTTTTTTTTTTTTTTTTTTTTTTTTTTTTTTTTTTTTTTTTTTTTTTTTTTTTTTTTTTTTTTTTTTTTTTTTTTTTTGTGGTCATAGTACTATTTACTTTCTTCTGATGAACATGATTGGCAAATACAGGTTGCTTTGGAAATCAACCATCTGTAAACAAATTTAGAGAAAGGCATATAGTTTTTGATAGGCCACAAAACCTGTCTCTCCCTGTTTCATTTCCATGATATTCTGCACAGTTAGCAAAAATTCAACTTAGAGAAATGACATAACTAATAAACTTACAGACCTATGTTTTAAGGAACTACAATTTTAGTTTATCAAAGTTCCCAGGCATTTCTTGGAAATGATATAAATTCATCACTTTATGTCTTTGGCTTTACTATACTCTCTCTCAGGGGCCAAAGCATGAACCTTTATTTGCAAGAAGAAAACTGAAACATGAACCCACCACTCCTACTGTCCAGCCTGACTCTTCTAACTGTACGCAAAGGAGGAACACTCTCTCAGGAGTTCTACTTTACTTGTGCTTGTCAAATACTTTGCTGATTGCTACATACCTGATTATATTAGAGGTAAAGGTTCCAGTGATTTATTATGCTTTGTAATTAGACATGGCGACTTACATAACATTGGAGTTTTCTTTTAAGCTGTCACTTTGACCTGCAGTGTAAAAGGGATGTCTGAAGCTATTTTGAAGCCCTGCTAACGTTGCAAAGCCTCTTATCCATTCACTGCATTCTGTTGACTTCGCTCTAAAAGTAACAATCGATCAATCCATTTAGTAATTAGAGAAGCTCAGGAGTGTCTTTGAAAAAAAGTCGTTGGGACATTCCGTCTAAAAGCAAGATGGCTGCAGGATTTCTCAGACATCCCCCAGTAATAACATGGCAGAAAATAAAAAGGGAGAGTGTTTACAGTCCATCAAGCTCATTCACCCAGATCAAACCACCCACATCTCTGGTAGGTGATCGAGGCACTTGCAAGGGCCAGGCTGAATCAGGGCAAGGTGGGGGGGGGGGGCGAGTAAACACTTTTAAACAGTGGTTGCAATGCAAGATAAAAATCTAATCTGTTCAGTTGTTTTTTCCTCCCTAAATCAAACACATTCCCTGTCCTGATGGGCAATCAATTATGTGAGAGCAGGAGCGGCTCCACACTATTTACCTGTTAGAGTCAAGGCATTTCTGACTGAGGGAACCTGCTACATCATTACAAACTTTCTGGTCACATGAAGTATAATGCAGATAAGAGTGATCTCATTGAAGAAAGTCTCATCACGTGTTGAGGAAAGCCATATGACTGGGTTAGTTGCAGCATGTACAGGTGGGCAAGTACACGTGTAATGTGTACAATTGCTTTCCATTTTTTGCATGTGTCACATGTGTCAGTTACATACAGCCTTTCCTTTAAGTTTCTGCCCTAAGTTGCATCTCTGACTGAAGAGACCACTGCAAGCTGCAGCTGTCTGCACCCAAAGGCCTTTGGGGAGCACAAGTTAGCAGTCCCAGAGAAGACACATGGAGAAAAGCCAAGCATCTTCTTCCCTCCAATAGCTTTCAACCTAGATGCAGGGAGAAGGCCTCTGGGTCACACAGAAAAGTAAAGGCCAGAGATATGAGTGGAGAGGAACTTTTAAGAGTGGATTACTTCCTAGTAGGGCTGTAAAGGAATTGACCCAGAGTTAAATATTTAGGTTTGGAAGCGCTGGAGTGTAGAAAGAAAGTAAAAAAAAAAAAAAAAAAAAAAAAGTCTCTCTAAATTCTCCTTCATCACTTCAGTGCTGCAGGCAGTTCTGAAACTGTTGAAATAATTTCCCAGGTCCAACGTTCAGAAGAGCCTCTTCCTGTAGCACTGTTGCCATTTCTCTCTGTACATCTTGTGCAGCCCTTGCCTTCATCTGATAACAGTCTCCTATGGTCATTTAAAAGTAATCAAACCATTCCCCAAACTTCTGATGTTGCCCTTTGAGAGGGGGATGGTTTTCCTCTTAATTCCAATTCCATCAATAGAGTGACACTAATCCAGACTGATTTGAGTAAACACAGCGTATTCCCCATTGTCTCTGTGATCTGAGAAAGAGTACACTGAAGAGAGATCACTGCATGGATTGGAAGTGGCCCCTTTGGGTGTTTTGCGCAAGCTTAAAAGGAAAAAGAAAATACTTGTGTGGAGTTCTGTCCAAAGTAAGCTCACGTTGGGGGTGGTAATTCTCATGGAGGTATTATGCTGAACTGCATCTATTAGTGGCTTTAGCATCAATAAGAAGGTAAAACTATTTCTTTTGTAGTGTTTCCAGAATATTTGACAAGAGTGTTTCATAAATTTCCGCCTCTGGCAACTCACCACAGCTCACCTCAAAATTCCTTTTTTCATAAGGACATTTTCTTCCATTTAAGAAACACCTTCAAGATGAAGGTCTAAATTCTACACAAAGTATCAATTTATGTGCTACTCATCTTCACTCTCCTTCCCAAAACATTGCCTTCTTGCTCCTACCTAGAACCAACATTTGCTTGATCTCAACACAGTTGCTGAATTTTAAGTTGTCCGATGAGCATTATCTAGTAAAGCCATTCCATTGAAATGTGGACCACCATGCAATTTCACTTTGTCCTTGGAAAACACACTGGTACAATTTCATCTAAAAATTCACAGCACATCAGGTTAGCCATTGTCACAAAAAATAAACAGATTTAGAAGTAAAACATCCTCCAAAGTGTTTTTTTTTCTGGGGCAAAAACTGGGAAGGAATGCTGTTTAAACAATATAAGAATGCTATATAATCAGCTTAAATGTGGAGAAAAATAAAGAACTTCTGAAAAGACTATAAACATACTTCACTTAACCATTCATTTCTTCAAAGTGGGCTGGATGACAATGTGGTAATGTAAAACTTCACTATTTTCTCCAACATCTGCAAAGGGTTTCTCTTTCCTGTCCACTTATTTGTGCCTTTAATTCAAGTCAAAAAATCCTCACAGCCACTTACCTGCCCTTGGGCAACTCTCCTGTGTCCCACAGCTGTCTACTACTGTCCTGTTCAGCTGCTCACG
Organism: Petromus typicus; assembly: GCA_004026965.1. Classification (NCBI taxonomy): domain Eukaryota; kingdom Metazoa; phylum Chordata; class Mammalia; order Rodentia; family Petromuridae; genus Petromus; species Petromus typicus. Next base: position 244,265 of record PVIR01000146.1, on the reverse strand, counting down.
TTTTTTTCTGGGGTGAGATGGAAGCGATGGTGAAGGGTATACAGAGAGAGGGTTTTAATGTAGGTAAGGTCCAGTCTCAGTATCGTGTCTATTCTCATTATTTGTCTTTAAATATTGTCTTAAAATGTGTAATCCTGTTCCAAAATCAAATTTGAAAAATTTATGAATTTTCTTTATTTGTAATACTTGGTGATATCGACGAACCTGTTGTTGCTGTGCTTAGCTTGACTGCTGTGAAGTTCTTTGCTTTTTTAAATGACACTTTTACGTTTTGTTCTGCTCTGTGACTTTCCACTTGAGGTTTTCATTTTGAATAAATGTCATACTCAGTACATTCTCTCCCATATTTGCACTTGGAAAGCAGTAACTGGGGTGGGGGGGAGGTTCTCGTACTAGATCTAAGATGGCTACTTAATAAATAATATTAACTGCTAATTAATGTAGAGAACCAATCTGAATTTTCTTCCTACCGTTGCTTGACCTTAAATTGTAATCACCAAGGTTCACAAAATGGAAAAGCATCAATATCTCTCTATTGAGGTCTAAAGAAACAGAAGAAATAATCATCAAGGGCTTCTAGCCCAAGCCATCACTTGGGTTAATTCTTCTTCCGCTCCATAGTACGTTCTTTCTTGACCCTAGACAGTACATTCAAAGTGTTGAGCTTCAAGTTCTAAAGAATGTTCATGCTTTCAAAATACACAAAAGTCCTAGTTCTCATAGGAAAAGCTTGTAAGAAAGTTTTTTTTTTATTTCAACATATGAATTAAATGCACATAAGTGTTTAAATCAACATAATGTATTCTCTTTTCAAACCAATATACCATACTTTTTTGTCTAGTCTGGGACCATTCCTCGTATTTTTACTTGTTTTCTACCATTTATACAGTATGGCCTTCATCTTTGTAGTTCTTGGCTAAATTCTGGTCTTCTTACCACTTGAAATATTAGCCTCATACATAATTTGAACTGTTTCACTCTTAGGGAAACTTGAGTATCCCTCACCCACCTTCTTTTCTACTAGAATCTTTTATGAGTACTTCATGTATGACCTAGGCTTATGAATTTTCATGGCTGTAACTTACTAATTTCTGCTTTCCTCATGATGCACGTTTCCATGACTGTACTTAATTGGATCTCAATCAGTGAGTTGTTATAAGGAACGGTTCTATTTGGTAGAGAGAATAATCTGTTTTGTGGCTGGTATGTCAAAGTCATATCTTGTTGGTAGGCAAATATATACTACTGCCTTTTGTTGGGATGGTACACTGGAAAAAGGAATGAACAAAGGAATAGATTTTTATATTCATAGGAACCAACAGCTGACTTTCCAGAAGGGATATTTTTAAAAGTGAAAAGAACTGTTATTAATAATTAGGAAGAAAGAATTGTCATAAAGAAGTTTAATCCAAGAAGCAGAGTCTCCAACTCACCTATGACAGAGGCCACAGCTAATAAAGAAAATTCTGGACCATTAATGTATGAGACCTTAAAACCACTCCATTTTTATTCTCCCAAAGGTTCCAGAAACATGGACAATATTCTTACCAAACAGGCAATCCATGTGCCATGCACAGAAAGGCCTTTTTGTATTTCTAAGCTCTATCTTGCAAGCACAAGGACCCGAGTTCGATCCTCAGCACCACAAAAACAAACAAACAACAACAAAAAACCAAATAAAAAACCAGGGGTCTGGGGACTTAGCTCAGTGACACCATGAATGCCTTGCAATTCTAAGCTATGGTGAACAAAGCCATCTGTCCCTTCCAGTTCTCTAGTAAAAGCAACCACACTGCTCCTCTTTTAGAAGTCATCTTGGACTTGTCATTGCCACTGTATTAAACATACTGTCCCTCAGTGTTATGGCTCTCCGAACCACTGCATTTTACATTTCCAACTTTATTGCCTAACTACCTCATCTATTCAAATCTATCTGAACTCTTTGACAATTCTGAATAGACCAGCTATTACTGATCTTTGCTTCTTTGTTTCTCACCTGGAATCCTCCTTCACTGTTAGATTCCTGAGACTTGGAAAGTCCTGTCTCTCTTTGCGAAGGCCACCACATCTTAGATGTCTATGTGAACTTCCTCGCAACTCTTCATTTGGGGACTTTCTGTTTCTTGGGCTCTCTTCACTTACAATCTGGCTCACAGTGCCAATAGGGGACTTTAGATCTGACTTATATTGTGTGCATGTGTATGAATAACTGCCTCATTCCTCCAAAGGGCTCCACACTTCTCAGTGAAGGAAGAATTTTAACTCATTTTTAGATCCTATATTCTATGACATTCATGCTATTGTTCAACATTTATCTGAGAATGAGTCAGTCATTTTTCTAAGTTGTGTGTCTCCTTATCAGTACCACTTTTAATGAATATTTCCAAAGCAGAATTCAACCACAGTATAAGTGAAACCTATAGAACCCTTAGAGAAGTAGCGCTTTAAGCAAACTTCATTTCCCTTTGATTTCCTGTCTCCAAATTATCTTCTAAAGGGAAGGTTAGGAATAAGGGTAATGTTGGGTTGATGATCTCACCTTGACATTTCGGTGCATTGTCTTCCAGATCCAAAATTCCTAAACTGCTCTAGACCTTACATGTGCATTGTCAGATTGGTACTGGATAGTTATCCTGTATCAGTCATCTGTTCTTTCCTTCATCACATGCAGAAAGAAAATTGCGAGTTCACTCTGTTTGGAACATTTTTATCTTCAAGAATCAAAAACTTGTATGAATATTACAAAACTCAATTGTTTTTCACTGAAGCAACATGTTACTATCTGTGCTGCTTCTTCCTTATCTTTTAACAAAATAATTGGAAGTTTTAAAAAACCAATGTGATGGGAGAAAAAGTAAAGTTTCATTTGATAATCAGTAAAGGAAGGGGAGATTTTTACCTATGCCCCTCTCTCCTGCCCTCTGAGTGTCCCTCAAAGCAATCATCTACACACAAAGGGAAACTGCAGTGCATTTGTGGGGACATGTTTCTCAGTCCTTTAACCTACATCTTTCCTTGATAAACATCATCTATTGATCTCATCTCTCTGCCCCTATACATGGTAAACACATCTAAAAGCAATATAACATTAAAAAAAAGATTTATATAGCACAATGAAAGGCCAACCAACAAATAAAAGGATTTGGGGGATTGCTACAGAGAATCTAGACATTTATTCGTGGTTCCTACTGTATACCCTGTACCCCCGTTGAGGATCACTGCTCCTCTGAAAAACAAAGCAAACCAAACATGCTTCCCTTATCTAGATAAAGGACAAGTGATTTATTATCACCAAATCATTTTTCCAATAGTAGTGAAAGAAGGTATGACTATGATCTGTGATCTAAGATCTCTTTCTCCCAGTCCCCTCCGGGCTTGAGGGTAACCAGTTGGAAAACAGAGCCCTGCAGTCTAATGGCGTAGCGTGGAGCAGGGGACACAGCCTGGCTGACATCCGGATTCAACCTACGGCTTCTGCTCCTTTCCCACTGATCTCTTTCCTGCGAGGCTAAATATCTCAGAAGCACAGCACAGGGGAGCTTAACAAGATACCTTTGTTAACTATGAAGACAAAAATCATCTTCACTTAACATAGAATAGTATCAGAGAAGGAAAGACTAGTACTCTTGACTATACAGCCCAAAGGTCAAGTAAATGACCACCAGGACTCTGAGCTCATGTTGTACCCGCAGATCTTTCTTCTGAGTTCAACTAGCTTGAACAACAGTTCAAAATTTATCGCGGTGCCTTTCTTTTCCTCATCCAAAACTCAGATGAGAGATTTTAAACAACGTGTCTCTGTAAACTGGAGTTTAAGACTCTCTCTCTCTCTCTCTCCCTCTCTCTCTCTCTCATACACACACACACACACACACACACACACACACTTACACACTCACACACACCCCACCACTACCACCACCACCATGACCACCCTAGTCTAGCATAATTTTTGGCAAGAAAGTCAGACTAAAAAACCTATGTAGAAGTTTCTCCTTTTTACTTCCTTTTTGTCATCATCATCATCACCATTATTATTATTTGATCTGAATTTCTCCATTTCTGAGGCTGGTCCCAGAGGCTGTGTCCCTGAGAGCCTGGCACTGCTAGTGGCATTTGCTTAAAGCCTCTCTGCTATAACCCAAGGGCAGAACCCTAAGCAACGCCTGTTTCATCCTGTCCGTTTTCTCCTCCCTTCCGGACCCTTTCCTTTTTATTAACAGCAGCCCCAAATCTAGTTCTGCTTGAGGGAAAATATAACTGGACAGCTGTAAAAAACGGACATCGTTCTTTTATTGTTTTTGAGTTCTTAAAGCAATCATCAGCAAACTACATTAAATTACGTTGAAGTCGGAGAATGTACAAGTTTTAATATAATTTTCACTCTCATTGGAAGTTCTTAGTCTACAATTAACGCTCTGCTCAATTTTAATAATTATTGTTTATTAATAGTAAATACTATATATCGTTGGACTAATAAACATGAATTTCAAGCTGCTAAAACTTTTGTATTAAATTTCAGACTTCTCAGAGACGTCTGGTCCCGGACACTCAGATGTACAGCTGCATTTATAGGAGACAAGATAAGAGCGCGTACTTCTGTAGAGAAAAGGAAGCTGTTCTCAAACAACAATGCGAAAATCTTGCCATGAAATGATTTCAAAATGTGCACACTGGCGGAAGGATATGCTAGTCATGAAGGGGTATGTACGAAGCGCAGCCAGACAGAAAAATTCCCCCATATTCTTTCCGAGTTTCCTGTGCACTTTAGCAGTATTCGGTAGGTGACAGAAGACCTCTGCTTTTTTGCCTCCTGACCACACACGTCCCTAAGATTTTCGAAAAAAAAAAACAAAAAACAAAAATCCGCAGACAAATACACAGGTTTTTTAAATCATATTCTCACATACAAAATGACTTCACTTTCACAAAAAATCAGGCCCTACTAATACCTTCACTCGCTGTGTGTATGAAGTTCTTTTCTTTTGCAACATTATATTTCCCTTAATTATTTCCTTCTACTTTACACCAGTCTTGTAACACTGAACCAACTTTCTCTTCTTTTTTCCCATTTAGGCACACAGTCAGACCTTCAATCGCACGGAAACACCAGGCAAAATAGATCACGCACAAAGACCGACCGACCGACCGACCGACAGACAGATCACTACTTAATGAATGAAATGGCAAAACCAGATCCAACAGAAAGGATATAATCCTAAAGTTACCTCATTTTAAATTTGTTTGCTAACGTTTAAAGCTAACTTTCGATATTAAAGCAAAACAAGAAACTCAAGTTTCTCTACTGAAGACAAGCAAGACTGCTTGGCAGTTTTAAAGGAGAATAATCCCTTCCTTCACCTTCCTCAGAGAACTCGATATTTCCCCTGCTGTGTTTGCACGACTCAGGTGTCTAGACAATGGCGTGGTCCATATCATAGTGCCGGCTGGGCTTTGTTGCCCTTCGCTCGTCTCTTCCTTTTGCAATTTGCCCTGCGAGTACTATGCCCTTTGTTTAGATTTTTCAAAAGCTGATTTGAGTCCTCTCACCCACTTTTCCAAGCATTCACCTGCACGCATTTTCATCCAAAACACTGAGTTCCCTGTCCCCACAGCCAGCCTCTCCTATCTGATTAGTGTCAACACAGCTGTCCTATTCTGAGGAATGTAAACTAATATTGTTGTTAGACCTCCCTCAAACTTAGAAAACTTCCTCAAAGTCTGGCAGTCTCTTCAAGAGTCTCCCCCTCCCATATCCCCTTTGCACAGTCATTTAAATCCCTAAGTCAAATGTATTAAGAAGCAATCATAAGATCCTCCATCCCTAAACTAAAATCCTCAGGGCTGCATTTACATATATGCATACATAAATATTTCATAATGTATTGCTCTCACATAATTTTGTCTTTACACAGTAAATATCCCAAATCTATTGCCAGACAATAAGGACACTACTCTCTAATCTCCTCAGAATCGAATTTAGTCTCTGGTTTGCTATAAGTTAAACTGAAGATGACCTTCACGAATCTCACCTGATTATTATGGGGGGAAAAACACCTTCGTTAGTTTTTAGGGTGAAGTTTGCCTGCAGAACAGAGCTAAGAAATGAAGACAGGCAGGGTGGCTACTTTATCTCTCTAGTGCTTAAATACCCATCAAAGGAGTCATTTCAATGTATCTAGCAGAACGCGATCTGCTATCGCAAGCTGTCCTCAGAAAAAAATAATTTTAGAACCTTCTGAATTTTTTTCTTCCACTAAAGCATATTACCCAGATTTTCCCCCTTTTCTCCAACAATTTCATCTCCTACTTAAAAAGACAAAAAGAAAGAAAAGAAAGAAAAAGGAAAACCTTATAGGACCATAGAAAACATAAAGCGAGAAAGGGGCATTCCTGTATACAACTTGCAAAAACATTACATTGGGTGACCAAAACCACACATATGCAAATATTTATTCAAGAAACTAAAAATGAAAATGCATCTCCAAGTGAAATGCTAAAATCCAAAATCCTTACCTCACTAAATTGATTCTGGGCATTGTTTTCCAGGTACAACATGTTAGCTGTGAGAGTGGTCAGAGCTGCTGTCCTGTCTTCTGGGTCCAGGGTTTTGCCAGCCCCCCCTCCCCCTCTGAGACCCTCACAATATGAAGCTTCTAAGAAGATCACAGAACTCAGGGCCTTCTGTCTCTTTCACTGTGTGTACATACTTTAAGGTTCCCTCATATATATCCTACTATAGGCATGAGGGGCGGGACTCTCCTCTTTACCTGTCCAATCCATCAACTTCCACCTGGACTCTTCCACTCCAATGGAGAGAGACCTCTCCCATCTCATTAAGTAGTTAGAATTCCTTATCACCAATCTTTAAAAGAAAAAGAAAGAAAGAAAGAAAAAAAAAACAGAAGAGAGACAGGTAAAGCTCTCCCTGTCTCTTTTATAGGAGAGTGCACTTTCTCCTAGAAACAAAATAAAATCTCCCCAAACAAATCTACCACCACCAAGACTTAAGAAGTCACTGCAAAAGTTATTCCACATTGAAAATGAAAAGACTTTAGGAAACTTTTTTGGAGGCTCTTAAAAATTTTTAATCTAGTTTTGAGGTTTCATGACTGGCTGTACAAAGTTAGAAATTAGAGGAAATAATTCTAGTACATGATTCAATTTTCTCATTATAAAAATCAAACTGTACTGTCTGTTAGCTTAAAAGTTTTCAAGCTACGTTTTTTTGAGAAAAATATCAGTGGCTTGATACCAAGAAATGCCAATTTAAGCCACTTGATTTTTTTTTTAAAGCAAGTCATAATCACGATTTAAGTGATTTGTCCTACTCACCTGCAGAACAAATACACTTCCATATTATGTGCAGAGAATAGAAATCCTGGGAAATAAAAGTCCTTCTCTTGAAAGAAAAAATGTTTATCTATGTACATAGCTTATGTATTTTATTATACTCAGCTTTTATTAAGGCCCAAAGAAAATATTTCTTGTAAATAAGGAATAAAATTGATTGTTTTACATGGTACATCTGTTTAAATAGTTAATAAACTGTACCCTAAACCACAAGATCAATTAGCTTTTGCCTTCAAGAAGTATATTTACGTAAATACATAAGAATAGTCCTGTAGAAACTAGCCTTGATATTCATGATTTAGTGAAGATGAATGCTACCCTGATGGTTCTATAACTAATTAAAATGCTCCTTTACTGTTACTGAGTATTCAGACTTTGGTTAGATTTATATCTATAATCTCCATGCCTAAGCAGAAGTCAATATCCTTCATTCTGCATAAAAAAAATTGTAACTAAGATGACTATAGATGAATATTTAGATTTCTCTTAAAATTTTGCAGATATGATTAGAAGAAAATTACAAGACATTATACAGTAGTATACAAAGTTCTGCAATAACTTCTGCAAATACTCTCATGACTTTGAATTTGACCCCTGTTCACTTCTATAGTGGCATGTATAAAACATGTGCACTTAAAAGATGAGGACTCACTGGGTCAAAAGTTATTTTAGATCTTCTGGATTATGGATTAGCACTTCTCTTATTTTAACAAAAACCTCTCATAACACAATTTGTCCTCAAGTACTTAAGGGTATATAATGTATAATTTAAATTTATACTACAGAAATAATGTAATGTAAATAATATACTACATATTGTAAATAATGTAAAATAATGTAAATTTATACTACAGAAAACATTCATTTTTTTGCTCAAATATGAGGAAGAAAGACCAATATTGATACATGTAATCAACCAAACAAGCACTCATTATAACGCAAAAAACAAAATGAAATCAAATTTAAAAAAAAATCCATTAAACTACAAGATAAACCTCTGTACTGTTTCCATTCTGTTCCCACTGACAGTTTGAGGGTCAAGAGTGGAGCAAAGCGTCGTCTCCTTAAAGCCCTTCTCTGTCCCAGGGGTTGGAAAACACTAATGAATCGAAGAATCGTCCAAAGAGCTTTTGAAAACCACCTATTGGTCCTGGCAGCAGCTCTACTGAATCAGACTCTCCAGTGTTGCAAGCCCCATGGTCGTGTTTTCTCCAGCGTAGTAGGCAACTCCGAATGACTCACACCTGGGAATCAGTGCTCCAGAGTTCACGGAGCTGCCCAGAAAGCCATTCCTGTAGCAAGCTATTCTGTACACTAAGGGGAGAACGTCACCATTCTCAACCCCTACATTCAGAATTGAAGGTTTCAACTTTCAGTAATGTGCAATCAATGCGCAAGCCGACTTTATCTCTCACCAAGTCAAGATCCCCTCCGGATTTAGGGATGAAGAAGTCAAATTCCTTCTATGTATCATCCCAGCACAAACAATGTGATCATGGTCTCAGCATAATCAAGATTCCAGACCCAAATCTAAGACAAGGTATGTCCCATAGCTACTTGCGGACTTCAGGTAGGTGAGGAAAAGATCATTGGACTGGACTTTGGAGATACGGGCTGTGTTCCCAGTTCTGCCTGTAGCGAGCAGCTCTGGGCCCCGGGGGCAAGTTACTTAATCTCTCTGGATTCAGATTCTTCCTTTGTGACATGAGAGGCAGACGAAAGTGATTTCTAAAGACCATGACAAAAATCTGAGTGTGTGTCTTTCAGCATTCAGAGAAGTGATTTAGAGTATTACTTATTTTTCTCTTATTTCAATCTGATATAAGTCCTTCAGTTTTCTAATCTTCATACTGGACAAATGAGGTATTCAGACTGCATATATATATATATATGACTACCTCATATATATATATGAACAGCTTTTCTCCAGGCCCCTTCTGCCTTGAATATATATATTCAAGAAAGAACCAGAAGCATTTTATTAGGGGAAAATGCATATTATTATATTATTGTGAGGGTTTTTTGTGCATGTCCTTTGCTTTGCTTTAAGTTCAAAACTCACAATGAAAAATTAGCAAATGGACCACATAAATTTGAATTTAGCACAAACATTGCAAACAAGAGCTAATGAGAGCACATCAGATAATATGTAGTTACAGAATTAATGTGTTGTGAGCACCTGATGTTAGAATGATGTATTGTTTATGTAAGAGATTACAAAAACGTCCTCACACATGCTAGTGCTCATCCGTACATCTCAAAGTCTTAGCATATGCATTAATTTTCTGCACAACCTGCTGATATAGGTAAATATTGTTACCCACATTTCACAGAACAAACTGAATGAAATCAAACATCTCAAGTGGCTATCCTAAGTCCTCAGGACTCAGAACAACAGTCCTTACAGCTACAAACTTCTCTTCTCAGATATTTCCCCAGCCACCTTGCAGCTGAGGGGAAGTGCTGCCCCCTGGGCACAGATGTCCTTACTGTAAATCCACAGCTCTGGGAATAATAGATTTATGAGACAAGGAATCACATACATGCATCCAAGCAATTGCAAAATGCTAATGTTTTGTTGAAAGTCCTTCTTCACAGTTATTCAATTCCATATCAGAGTTCTGTGAATATTTTCCCTGGGTATATTTAGCTTTTTAAATTTCTATATGGTATTGTGGTTTATATTTTGGTGTAAAATGTTAATCTTTCCATAGTCAGTCATCATTCTTCCTGAATTACTTATGTTTTGTTTGTTTGTTTGTTTGTTTTACTTTGAAAGACCTTTCCTTGCCCAATATTATAAAGTACTACAGATGAATTTCAGTATTGTGGTATAGTTATAAAATTTTCACATACAAAGCTTTCATTTTCAAAAAATCATATTTGTAGGAGAAACAAAGGAAGAGTCTCTATCACTCAATATAAGTAACCACAATATATTGCATGACATAATATTCTCTCAATTAGAATGCTATGATAGTTTGGAGGTAAAATCACCTCTCAGAGTCTCACATGTCAGGAGGAGATGGGCTAATAGTGGCACTGTATTCATCATTGGATGAACCCACTTACTAATCTGTAGCTGATCTGCTGTTAGTGGCTTGGTTAGAGGCAGATCCCTGAGGCTCCTTCCTTCTCTCTCCCTCCACTTCCTGTCTGCCGTGGGTTGAACAGCTTTTCTCCAGGCCCCTTCTGCTGAAACCAGCAAACCGTGAACTGAACCCATGAGTCAAAGCAAACCTCTTGGCCTTTAGATTGTGCATATCGGATAGTTCGTGCTGGACAAGGGGAAGTGACTGAAACACAGGACATCCTCATAATATGCCAATGCCAGCAGCTCCATTTCGTATCCTTACATAAGGAATTGAAGCAAGTGTGTTGGCACATAAGAACTGTGCTCAAAGTCCTTAACCCATGCCACGTGGAGCCAAAGAGGAGACAAGGCAACAAATGGCAGCCGTTTTGTGCCTTTGGGTCTGTGTCTGTCCTCACCGGGTGCAAAGAAAGGAAAATGCTTCGGTTCGGTGACACTGAGCAATGGAGATAACCTATTCAGTTGAAAGAGGTGTGAAGTCTGAAGAGGCCATGAGCTTGAATGTGCTCTGGTTAGGATTAAGTAATTACTTATCAAAGGGAAGAAAATATTAAGGACCTGTTTGCATAGCGACAAGTGACACGCTAAGAAAGAGTGTGAAGCGAGTTCTAAAAATATCAGTCCTGCTTTGCTTCAACTAAAAATGTACTGGGAAGTGAGATGGAGAAAGGAATACTGAAGAATATTTCTTCTTCCTCTTCTTTCCAGAGGCTTCTCTCATCTTATCTCTCCTGAAGACCTGCTGTAATAATTTCACCTGTCTGGGGGCCTCTATCCCAAATGGGACAAAGCAGCTGGGCTCCAGACAATCCTATATCTTCTCTTCTATCTTCTACCTGCTTCCTGCAAGCTTGCTTTATCTTCTGTCCCACAACTCAGACTGGTGCCTCAGGTTGGATGCCTTCCTTCCTTACTTGAGACAGTCAAATGTTTTCAGGTTCTGTTAAAGCTACCTATGTAAGGATTTTTAAAAATTACTTATAAATGCAATAATAAAATTTTACCATTCAATGCAGAAAGCTGCACACTTATCTATCTCTGCAGTAGACATTGATTTTTTTTTTTTTATTTAGGTTTTTTTTTTTTTTTTTTTTTTTTTTTTTTGAG
>PVIR01000146.1:0-232611 GCA_004026965.1 Petromus typicus | reverse complement strand
CCATTCATCACACATGTAGTATTTTAAAAGCTCAATGAATAGAAGTTTAACTCAGCAGGTTATGAGGTGTGATAAAAAACAGTGAATTTGTAAATGTGAGAATATGTTACACATATCTCTAATATGTGAAGGACATATTATTATTATCTACTCTTGTCTTCTACCTGCTTCCTACAAGCTGGCTTCATCTTCTGTTTGCCTGTGTCTCTGAGGGAGATTACTCCCTCATACTTCAAACACATTTGTCCTCTTCTAACACAGTTCCGAAAACCCTTTTTTGTGCATGTGTTTTTAGTTAGCCTGCCATTACTACCTTGATGTCCTTAGCTGATTCAAAATGTTTAGCTTTCATGATCATTTTGACTTTGGGGAAGAACTGGAAGTTGCACAGGGTTGGGTCTGGTGAAAAAGGAAGATGAGGATACAACGTACTATTTTCATGAAGCTACTTTTCCATTGATAGGAGTGGCGGGCACTTTGAACTGGATTTTTTATCATATCTCTAAAAAGATAGTCATGAAAAACTATTTCCAGAAGTGCTTCAGAAAGTGCAAGAATGATGAGCTGAGTGTATTGAAAGTGAAGGGGAATCCTTTGAGGGAGAGTAACAGCAATGTGTCTGTGATATTTTGAAAATTTAAACATTCACTATATATTTTGGTTTCATTTCATAATTCTAAAGGAATAAACTAGAAATTTGAATAGTAGATTCTTGCCCAAAGTTTATTATAATACAGACATTTATCTCATAGAGATATCTCTCTTGGAGCCATCAAAACATTGTACCTAATAAAAACAGAAAAGAGATTTTTAAGAATTGATGTTTGATATGCAAGCTCAGTATCTCAAAATCTCAGTAATTACTTGTCAAAAGGGAAAATTGGTAGCATGGCAAACCTGTAATGACTAAAAAAAGATTGGGGTTTTCAGAGCATGTGTGAAAGTTGAAAAATGTTGGGACTTTCCAACCGGCTGCAAAACAAAAATCAATTAGCTCTTTTAACATTGGCTACTATTAAGTTGCAGGATCATCTTCAGAGAATGGTGAGAACTTTTGAAGCATTGGTCTTGCCTGAATTAAGTGATTTGTTCTGACTCTTGCCTCACATGGGTGACAAGACTGAACATTTACAGATGTTCCTGAAGGTCTCTAAGTTCATTCAAGTGTCTATTTTTCTCTTTAGTGTAACACTAAATTTTTAGTAAGATATAATGTCTTATTCATTTTAGACTCATTACCTAGATTTTAAAATATGGGAAACCATACAGGCATATGATTGGAAATAAGTTCTCTGTTAATTCTTACAACTGTATTTAAGTTATAATTCTTTTGTATAAATGTTCAAGTAAAATAATGGACAGAGTTTATATTCTTTATCTGTACTACCCATGGAACAGTCAGTTCTCAAAGCAGTTTACTTGTACCAATCTTATTTCCTTTTCATAAAAATACTAGTTAGGGGCTATGTTACTCCTTTATAAATAAAGACATTGGAGAAGCACATAGATACTAAAGGATAGAAATCAAAATCTGTACATTCTGACCCCAATAACTACACAGCGACTATGCTGTATGAGCAAGTGACATCTTCATTTATCTTTTAGTCCATGTTTATCCTCCACGCAATTTTACATCCATGGCAACCTCAGGACTAATTTTCCAGATAGCCCATTCTCCAGTCATGATAATAACAGAATGTTTGCCACTTCCCTGGGTTTAATGTCTTTTGAAGAGCCCTGAACAGCCCAACTAAGTAGATGTAGAAATGTGCAGAGAAGAGTCATCTCTCTTTACATTATTTTTTAATTACACAATTTAAAATTTTTAGATTACAAAATCACGTCATGTATAGAAATTAAAGGAAGAAAATAAAAATCCAAATAAAAAAAAGTCTGGTGTAGTCACCCTGCCTATCTATATTGATTGTAAATGTTTCTGTAGACATCCTTTATGTATGTAAATAAAATTACAATCACACATATCACTTTTGTTGGTTATCATAGCATGGCTGTTTTCCTTATGAAGAATTCATAAATCAAAAATTATGGACTTAAATCACTAGATAGGTATATCAAACTACTCTCCAAAAAAGTGACAAGAATAAACATTTTTTATGACAGTAAGTATAATAGTATTGAGAATTATTCTCTCTAGCTTCCTAAAAGGAAAACATCTTTCTTTAGGGTGAACCCCCTTGGGTGCTACTGAGGCTGAACATGTGTCAATGTTTGTTAACTTTTTGTGTTTCTTCTTAAATGTTTTATTAATACCTTTGCCTTTCCATAATCTCTATTGCATTGGATTTTAGTAGATATTTGTTAATTGGTAAAGATGTTAACACTTGGACAAATTTATCAAATATTTCTAACTTACTCTTTATTGTATTTGCAAACAATAACTGTGATTGTTATTTCATAAATAAGTTTTATCTCTATAAGATATTATTGAAAGTGCAGGAAACATAGAACATATAAAGCAAAATAAAGTCAGGTGCTCCAGAACCTGCAGCTATCTACTATTAAAACTTCAGTGTGTTCTATGCTGGATATGGGTAGGTGTTATAAACTATATCTATAAAACATTCAATATTAAAGGTAGATGCTATTAAGTATGTATCTGCCTATATTGATGTGCATACCTACTTTTTAAAGTTTATTTGCTAATATACAGGCACAGATTTTTCAATCATGATGTCCTTAAGAAAATCACCGTGGTTTTAAAATACTAGTCATTGAATTAATTCAGCCATTTCCCATTCATTACACCCTCAGTTCCTTTACATTTTTACTCTATAACTGAAAACTAAAAGGTAATGTTATTATTTTACAAATATATTAACACTAAAATACATCAACACAAGATGAATCACTCAATTAATTGTTAAAAGAAAGATAGAACCATTACATTGATCTTCTAACCTGTTGATATTTAGACCAACAGTGTACAAGAGATTTCCCTTCACCATGACAGTATTACTTTCTAGTATTATTTATAATACTTTTATTATTTTAATATAAAACTTATAAAAATATTTTTGTCCTATCATTCCCTTATACTACTTACTAAATAAATTCATCTATGTCTATCCTTATCCTTGGCCCAATTTAGAAAATATAGGTCTCCAAATCAATTTGTGTTAGAAAACTGGCATGCTTACTTGGCTTTTTTTAATACTTATTTTAAAAAATAATGAATTACCGTATGTTGCAATGTTTATTATCTCTAACCAACTCTATAATACTATTTATATGATAGAATCTAAATGGATTTCAGGACGTTTATCATTTTAATTACTTGTATATAATTCTGACTGTGGCTACTAAATACCTTTCACAAAGTTTTGCTCAACTTTGTTTCTTTTTTATTGTTTATTGGTACATTTTAGGAATACATTAAGATGACATTCATCACTGAGAATTTTTACCTGTACATGACACATTTTAATTCTCATTTTTCCCTTTCCCCTGCCTTCTCTATAACCCCATACCTCTATATACTTGAGGTTTGTTTCTGTTTGTTTTTGTTGTAGTTCTTAACACCAAATTTTTTCTTTCCCTTCTTTGCTCTTCCCTACCCCAGCATTCCCTTTTGACTTTGGACATTTCCTTTCCTGTGTGTGTGTGTGTGTGTGTGTGTGTGTGTGTGTGTGTGTGTGTGTATGTGTGTGTGTAACACCAGACTGTGGTTTTTCTGTCTCAGGCTGGCTACTTACTACCAAGTCCTCGGTGTGACTTCCACAAGGATACATGGTCCTAGATGAGGCAGTCAGTTAGGAGTGGGAAAAAATGCCCTGAAATCAACACTGTAAACTTGGGTCCAGGTCTCACATACGTGATTTTGAGTTAGTGCCTTTTGCAGCATGGATAATGATATATCCACCGGTTATATAGTGCATCATCTTTCGTTGTAGTCCCATATTGATATACATCTTACTACAATTCTGGGTTTTAATAATTAACCTAAAACCATAGAAAAGGCAACCCCTTTGCTTATAACTGTTGTGGAGAAGGTCTTGACCCAAGAGCCATGAACTTAAGGTTTAACTCAGGCTCCTACCAGCAAACTGAAGCACATTTCCCCTCTATATGCCTAGGATTGCTCATAGTTTAATTATACCTAGTGTTATTATGCATTTGGCATCCTGTATAAACATTGTTCTAACTGTTTTGAAATTCACAATGGCTATTTAACCATGATAAAATTTCACTATCGATGAAGACAATTTCCTTATCTATTTTTCTCAGTCATTTATTCTTTGCTGAAGAGTATGGGAGGATATTGATTTTATTGGCTGCTCAATTTCTATAAAGTTTCAGCCCTATTAATTCTAAGCTTCAATTTTTTTCCATCACTTTTTCTTTCTTCAGCCAACAACATAGGTTGGACTGGGCATGGCTTATTTTTCCTGGCAGTGGTATTTTCAAGCAACTTAGCTTTGTTTCTTAAGGCAATCTTTTCCTCTACCCTTCCTATCTTTAAACAATAAAAAAACTAAAAACATCTCCAAGTAAAATAAAAGGGAGATTGTGTTTACTTTGGAGACTTGGATGAATATGAGATTAAGGAGAAATCACATATTTAGTCTTTGAGAGATCCAAGTTCTCCAGTTTCATCTCCCTCTGGTCTTCTTCCATTGTAGGATATACACCCACTTTTAGCTTCAGGAAACTTGGTATCTGTGAATATAGCATATCTGTCTGTAAAGGCCTACTTTATTCACTCTGTGACTTACTACCTTCCCTTGGCATTGCTATTTAGTCTGTCTGTTTCTTAACTCCTTATAAGCCAAACAAAGTGTGTATTGAACAAGGCCTGTATGATTTCTAAACTCCTTACTGGGTCTAATATTCTCAGAGTCTGCATACAATTCTAAAGGACACAATTTCTTTATTTTGCAGTTTCTTTGAATATGATTTTGTGGCATAAAATATTCCTTTCCCAAAACAATTCATAGGAAACAAGAAAAATCACATTTAAAAATGGAGTCATCTCCATTAATGTAGTGGGGTGATGACTGCATTTCTCACACTCTAGAAGGTGAAATCAGGCAATTACAACTTTATTACAATCTCAAGGAATTGCCAGTTTAGAAAAACTCTCTCTGTCTCAAAGAAAATTAATGGGGATTATGGGTTCGAAAGATGCAGTTCAATATGAAGACCCTACACTTAATCCTAGTACCACCAAAAAAAAATCTCAAAACTAAGAAGAAAAACAGTGAAGGCCTTAACTAGCTGGATGCAGGGTGAAACAGGTAGCACTTCTAGCAGAAGGGCTGAGGCCACTTAAATATAACAAATGGTGGCATTATAGAGAACCAGGAAGTAGCATCCCTGGGCCACTGTTCCAGGCACGAAGGTCACCAGGCTACAACAGCTCATGGGAGGGAGATTGACTGAATCTGAAAACCATTTCCATTTAGGGATCCCTGCTCCAAATAAATACATAAATCCCTCATGCCATTTTTGTGCTGGGACCTGGAGAACAGAAGAGAGTGAAGTAAAATGTGAAACTAACAAAAAGAGTCCATAATAAAAGGATTGGAAGTAACCCCTGGGTGCTGTTCTCCAAAATGTAGAACCACATCCAACTTTCAAGAATCTGGCGAAAATGATTTGGTAAGAATCTCCTATACAAATCTATCTTTAAAATAGTCTATGTTTCTGCCTGTGACAATCTTCATTGAGCTTTAAGAACCACAATGATTGGCAGAGAGGGATGCATTAGTTTGGAGAGGTATGATAAAAGCATTTGATGTGTACAGTGCACTGTGGCTTACAAAGCAGGTAACATATATTTAACAATTTTCTATGTGTATACTAGTTTTATTTTCTGCAGGAGGAGTAGCCAATTGCCTTTTTAAAAGCATTATTTTACTTAATATTTATTGAGTGTCTGCTTCATACTTAGCGTTGTGCTCAAATCTTTATTTTCCCTGTCTACCTCCCTTCTCTCTCTATCTATCTCTATCTCCGTGTGTGTGTCTGTCTGTCTGTCTCTGTCTCCTTTTTTGTCTTTCTCTGTCTTCTGTAGGCAGATGGTTGTTCTATAATTCATATGTTCACCCAGTCCTTTGAGTGCTACTGTACATCTCTTAATGTTATTTTTCCAATCGTGTTTCCTCCAATAAGATAGGAGTTGGATAGCAAGGGTTATACTCATTTTAGTTCTATATCTCTTCATCTTGGAGAGTGTGGAGAATGACCAGGCAGATTTGCTTTAGTGGATGATAGTTCTTGTTTGATCTATATGCAGGCTGTGTAATAAAGGCATGGCCTCAATACCCCTCCATACTAGAAAATCCAGCTACAGGCTTCAGATAGGTTAAATGCTATGTCAGTTGCCTCTCAGAAAACAAATGAGTGATTTTTTTTTTCAGTACCAGATGACCTTGTACTTGCAAGGAAGGCACGGTACTGCTGAGCTAAATTCCCAGAAAGGTATTATTGTCTCATGCTGCCCTAACAGTGGAGAAATTCAGCTCAGAGCAAAGCTGAATTCTTGTTTGCATTCTCTGTAAGAGAAAATGGGAGATCTACACTCGAATAACTTCTATAGGTAGCCTTTTCACTTTAGTCACTTTGTTTCTCCCTTAAATAGTTCTGCTGGTCTCCTGAGCTTCCTCCTGTTACAGACACACTAAATTGGCTTGACTGTAGTTTCCCAACCCTGATTCACAACTTGATTTAAAAAGTAGTGCAACCAAGTAGGTGTGTCTCTGAGATTCAGGTGGTTAAGCCAGATCTTCTGCCCAGGGAGGCTGCTGGATTGATTTGGTAAGAAAACATTATCTTCATCAATCATTAACTGGACAATGCTTTTAGAAAGAGATTCTTAAAAATGATGTGAAGAGAATGCATTAAAAACATAGGTAATTTCCAGCGAAGACTGAAGTGTCTTTTATGGTAAATATATGAGTTATTTAACAGTAAAGAGTGGGATGGTGCCTACTTTAACTCCATTGTTCTGGAGGTTAAGATAAGAGGATCAGTGGGAGATTTAGAGAACCTTTGTGTCCAAATAAAACACCTAAAAAGGACTAGAAATATATCTCAATGTAAAAGGCCTAGGTTTAATTCCCAATACTTTTAAAAGAAACAGCAAAGGGAAACTGTGGTGAGGATGTAACTTAGTGAAACAGTGCTGGTTTAGCACATGTGAAATTCTGCAGCCTCTAGTACCACAATAAACCAACTTGCAAAGGAGTAGAAGGAAAATAAATTCTATAACAATATAATAATGATGAAATCATTTCTCCAAATACCTAATACCTGGGTATTCAAATCACTTAGACACTTAGCAAAATCAGAAATTCACTGTAATTAATGTGAAAATAACACAGATTTGTCACACACACACACACACACACACACACACACACACACACACAAGCCATGGACAGTTCACTCCATTAAAATGAAAAATATAGCTTGGGTCCAAGGATAACTCAATGGTAGAGTGCTTGCATAGCATCCTAAAGGCCTAGATTTGATGTTGAGTACTCTGAAGGAAGACAAAAAAAGAAAGAGGCAGAGAGAGAGAGAGAGAGAGAGAGGAAGGAAGGAAGGAAGAAGGAAGGAAGGAAGGAAGGAAGTAGGAAATTTGTAACTCGGAAGGTAAGTCAGTGAAATGGCAATACTACTCTCATTTGAACCAGTACTGCAGAGATTCTTCTTTAATTATTCCTGCTTATTCAACAGGTTCTAGAGCTCAGACAGCTCTTGTGTAGGTGAAGTGTTGAAGCTACAGCATCAGAGGGCAGAGCTGGCTCACAGGAGTGTGAACACACCAGGGCCCTGGTGCTTCCATCTGAGCATCTCTTTAAAAAGCATATTTACCTTCCTGCAACTCATTTCTCAAAGGTTAGCCTTATGTAGTAATATTAGTTTTGTGTCATGGTCAACCGCCAATTAAATAAACTAAAACTCAATCACAGTCCTTCAATTTCCTTTTTTGATCTCTATTATTAGCCTGGAATGGGGCAAATCCAAAATATATACTGGTTCACCAACTGTAAAAACTGAGTTTTATTTCCTTTTCTCTTCCTCAAAGAGAATCTAGCAAGAAAAATGAAATTCAAGCCAATGAATATAATGAGAGTTAAATAGTAGCTGATTAGAATTGATTCTGGGAATGTCCATTGATCTCATTCCAACATCAAACCATAGAGGCATTCAGGGACTTATAAGTTAGAAAGTCTATTGCAGTTGATAGATCAGAGATTGTTTCAACATATGCATTTGCAGATACTTTCCCTTTCAAGAATTAACTATATAGTTTGTTACCCATGTTTTTTCACTAAGATCCAAAGAATAGTAAGAGTCAGTATGTCTTTAGATTTCCTTACCTGGTGAGAACACACACACACACACACACACACAGAGAGAGAGAGAGAGAGAGAGAGAGAGAGAGAGAGAGAAACTAATGTTTATCAAGTCAGGATGAAATATATGTGACATACTGTCTAAAAGAAATGATAAACACTAAGTTACAGATTCCAGCTTTATGTGAAGATTAAGGGGTGATTATTACCTCGTGGAGAAATAAGGGGCTAATACTTCAAGACTGAGAAGAATTTGGAAAGAGGAAGGAGTGAAATAAGCCTTTTCTAAGTTAAGTTAATAACACGGGCTAAAAAAAACAAGATAAAACTATACACTCAGACCATGATGGCAGTTTGGGGTGAGCCTGGGAGACAACCAGCGCTGGAAGACTGATACAACTGTGTGGGAACTAGACTTGATTTCTCTGTGTCTTTTCTAGACTTAATGTAACTTAGGTTCCAAATTTCATTTCCCTGAAGTTAAAGCTAAGGGCTAGTCATTTCTTATTTCTCATGAGTATTTTTTTCTAAATCCTTTGGCTTAAAAATGGAAAATCTTCATATGAATTGAAAAGACATCAAAAAGGCCATAGAACATGGGAGCTGGCTTCTGCTACTGCTATCGTCAGAGATCAACATCAACTCTTCTTCTCCTTCTCATCTTCTCCCAGAGAAGTGTGCCAAGTCCACCCAACTGTCACAACAGCAGTGACCCTCTGACCCTCAGCAAACAAAACACAAGATGCCTTTCTGTCTTGTTGGCTGCTACATGATTGTTTCTTTTTAGACTGACCTACAAGGCTAATTAGAGAGTTCAACTCTCTGCCCATCTGGGACTAACATTTACCTTCAGACTTGGAAAGCAAAACAAGTCCTCCTGACACTTTCCCAGCTTGGAGAATTCTAAGCAGTAGGGGCTGGCCTGTCTTCTCAGAACCCAAACAGAAAGAACTGATTTTTCACTACTCATCTTCTGAGGGCTCAAAATCTTCAACAGGCAATTTGTAAGGAAGCATCCACTCATATTATTTTACTCTTATTTTCTAGGGCTGCAAATAATCATAACCATAATGAAGATGGCGCCACCTCTGTGCACCCAAGAAGAAGGTAAGAAAAGTAGGCAGGGAGGGGAGGACTCTAACACTATCTCTCTCAGGGCAGATGTTGAGCTGAAAAGACAGATGGTGAAAAAGAATGGTTCCTAGTGATTATAATGTGGACAGCAATTCCAAGAACTGGTAAAAATGGAGCTAATCGATGCTTTGCAACTACTTTGTGTCAAGGAGTTCTTATCTTTTCATCTTTAGCATCCACCCCATATTTTAAAGAATCACATTAATCATGGTGATTCACCCTGAGACATAAATGCATTTTCCTATTCATGGTTAGTGTTCTGATGCCGCAGATGTGAGGCATCTCATCCACTCCATTTAGCTGTTTCAAACTGCTATAAAATCTCACAAATGTTAGTAAATAGAATAGGGTTTCCAATACATGCTATATGATGGGAGTGAAAGATAACTTTCATTTCTCTCTGATGAAAAGGTTTTCACTTGTAAGTTGGGGCCATAATATGGAAGATGAAAAAAGTGAGAATCCACTGTGAGATGGAAGATAATAGATCAGTAACTCCCAGAAAACAAGAACAGGGAAAATGTGACTCCTTAAGCTCTAACTAAATGCATTACAAGGTCGTTTTTCCACTTACATTGGAAGATCAGAACATAGAATCTACCAAGAAGTTCTAGAGTTCAAGTCTAGGACAGCAGGAGAAAATGGCAGAATGATATTGCACCAGAGTTCCTTTGTTTTCTTTCTTTTCTATTCTTTTTCTTTCTTTCTTCTTCTTTTTTTTTTTTTTTCAGGGCTAGCGATGTAGCTCATGGATGGACTGTGTAGTCCAGATTGGCTTCAATCTTGAGGTTATCCTCCACTTTTAACCTCCTAGGTGCTGGGATTATAAGAATAAGCAACCATACCTGACTTGTCTTTTCTGGAGGAAAGATATGCACTTAAAAAGGACAGTTGAAATCTTCCAATTTTGAGTATATATTTGATAACAATATTTATTAACATTTAATTTATAGGTAATTCTATTTTTAAAAAATATATTCTTATCATACATGTTTGTAGTATAGTATGTAATAATTGCATTCTTCCTGGGGAGGTGGTTCATGGACATAACTCATCTTTATACAACCTTTCCCTTCCCCTCCTGCCCTCCCTTCCTTCATCTCTTGGTTATCTTTGTATCTCCCTTTGTATTTCCTATTATCTATCTTTTATTTGGCTTTTTAATTATTTAAATTTTGATTTTGTCATATAAGAGAAACCACATCACATTTAAGCTTGTGTGTCAAATTTATTTCACTGAACATCCTGACATCAAAGGTGTTTCCATTTTTCAACCACTGACTCCAGTTTTTCTTTCTTTATGGGAGAGCAGTGCTCCCTTGTATATAAACACTACATTTATTTTATCCTTTCATCTGTGATGGGACATAGAACCTCATTCCAAGATTTAATTATTTTGAATTGTGCTGTCATAAACATGCATTTACATATGTCATTGTGCAATGATGTCTTCAACACTTTCAGGAAGATACCAAAAAGGGAAAAGCTGTGTAGAATGGTATTTCTAGTTTTAGGTTTTTGAAAAGTCTTCATACTAATTTCCATAATGGTATTACTCATTTATAGGGGAGAAGTATTTCCTTTTCTCAAAAACCTCCACAATTATTATAATTTGATTTCTCAATGATAGCCATCTTTCTTGGAGTAACATAAAATCTCAGTGTTGCTTTAATTTGCATTTCTTGGATGGCCAAAGAGGTTGAACATTTTCCATATATTTACTGGCCACTCATACTTCTGAGAAATAGCTATTTCTTTCAGTTACCTATTTCTTGAACAGATCTGTTATTCTGGAAGATCTGATTTTTGGGTGTTCAATATTTATTTAGATATAAATCCTCAGAGAGTAGTTGGTAAATTATTTCTCTCACTTTCTAGGTGGATTTTGCCTTTGTGCAGCACTTTATGATAACTGATTGACTTGTTACATCTGATACTATATTTTAACATCTCTTCTTATACCCGTCTTAAGAGTGTACGGCATGAGAGTAAATCAGCTTGCCTTGAAGTTTGGGTTTTGGTACTCAGTAGGTCTGTGGCTTTGGGAAAAAAAAATCTGAAAATATATTTTCATAATTATTAATGGTGCTATTTCATAGAAGCATAAACATGAAATTAATTATAAGATTACCGAGAGGATTATCAAATGAGATTAGCTGTTTCATAAATTCTAAGGTGGAAGGGCAACATACAAAAGATCAGAATTAACAGCAGGACCCTGAGGACTGCAAAGAGCAATGCATTTATCTCTGTATACTTGCTCTTGCACCACCTTCTTCCCCTTTTATTTTTACTGGAGCCAGGAACTAGCAACTCATAAAAGAATTTGGTTAGTGGGGCTGGGGATATAGCTCAGTGGTTCCAGTGCCTATCTTGCAAGCGCAAGGACTCGGGTTCGATCCCTGGTAACCACATCACAATACTGGGTGTGGAGACCCACACCCAGCAGCAATCAGTACCACATACCACAGTGCCGGACATGGTGGCTCACGCCTGTAATCCCAGCACTCGGGAGGCAGAGGCAGGAGGATTGTGGTGTGAGTTGGAGGCTGAGCTCAGGGCCAGCCTGAACCACAAAGTGAGACCCTGTCTCAAAAAACCTTAAAAAAAAAAGAATTTGGTTAGAATGAAGAATGGCTACAGAGGCACTATTAAGCATTTGTCACTTTTAAAGCAGTCTCAAGTATGACATGTAAGTTTTAATGAATATTCTGTTGCTTAGAAAAAAGTAAATCCATTTTTAGGCTAATCATGAAGCCTAAGACATGTAGCCCTGAGCTAACAGAGTTGAGTTGCTTTTTTTTTTTTTTATGTTGTTTGAGAGGTTTGTTCCTTTCCTCTGTGTTCCCATGTTTTCTTTTAACATTCTGGAGAAAGACTGGATGAATGTGTTCTCCTACCTCCAGAGGAAATCAGAAGCCAGGAACACATGTATCAAACTTTTGGAGTTAAAGGTGAAGCTGCCTGAGCTGTTGGAATCTGATGACCTTTGGGATGTATCCTACTCCAAGGATTTCTACAGTAATTAAAAAAAAAAAAAAAAAACTCACAGCACAATTAAACTAAGGGAAGAGGTCGTAAACACAGAGGAGAGCCAGACAATACTTTTATGTCACTCAGTGTTTATGTCTGGTGGTTTACTGTCTACAGAATCATTCTTGTCTCTGATAGTAAGGGCTGTATTTACCTAAAAACATGTGGCAGCCAGTATTGTTCTTTACCTCCTCTAAGAGTTAGCTTCCGAAGTTGATGTCATGATCTGCTATAAGGAAACAATTTTGGACTGGCAGCTTGCCCTCTTTTAGTCTAAATTAACAAGATGTGTACAAAATTAATGAAAGCATGCTCAAAGAGATCTCTAACAGGGCCCATCAAGCGTATTAATCTTAGCTTCACTTTAGAATGCTTTCTTGGAGCCATAAAGCCCTGAAGCTGTCTAAAAGATTTACTGTCAAGGGGCTTGGACCTAAAATAAGATTTACAAGAGAAACTTTTGAGTAGTATAATAAAGACAAGCATGAGAATTACTCAGAGGGTAAGACAGACACTAACTGAATTAAATAATACAGCAAATGCCTACCTCAGTATCATAAAAATTTCCTTTTCAGATCCAGATATTGTAGGAGAAAGTGCATATAAAACTGCATCAAGATCAAGATAACTTTTAAAGTGATTGCTCCATGTCCTAGTGACTTAGCTTCCCACAGAAACGGGCGGGGGAGTAAACAGCAACAGCTTTACTACTAGTCATCTTTGAAAAGCTTTTCGCTGTGTTTTTCCGTTGTGGGAGGGGACCCCAGAGTAAAAAGAGAGACGTCGGTCTCCCTTTGCGCTCAGGTGTCTCGACGTTGGAGGATACAGTTACCTTCCTACGGCTCAGACGAAAGACGCTAAGCACAGAGTAGTAGTATTATCTGCACATAACTCCGCTTAGCTGCTGATGTCTGCCTTGAAGTTCTACTTCTGTGTGCAATATCAATTATTTCTCTGGGAGCTTGTCTGACTACAGAAGGAGCATTTGATCCCCTACGAGCTCCGAGACTCGTCCCTCACTCATTGGTTACACCACCAACGTTGAGGAGCAAGACTGTCTGAGGACTACCATATGCTTACAGCACAGTTCTGGAGAAGAAGGTCGAAATTCAACCTACTCTTCTTGTAAATGAGATAGTGTAGGCTCTGTACTTAGTATCAGATGATCCCCGAACAAAAGGAAAATGCTTCATACCATTTGGCAAATGACAAACTGTAGTTTGGCAAAACGACAGTGTGAGAGTGAGGATGGAATATTACTCCCAAGGGTCTGATAATCTCCAGTTGGAATGGATTGATTCGCGAAAGAGAGATTACATATAGGAATTCAATTGTTAAAGAAAGCATCCTGTAATCAGGAAACCCCTTTCACATCTCCCCTCTTCATCAACTGACTTGAGGGTCTAGGTCTAGTCTCTTCACTTTTCAAGCCTCACTTTCCTAATGATTAAAAAAGAAAAAAAAAAAAAAAAAAACATTAGCTCCTACGGGACCACAAAGTCAGTTTCAACACTGATATTCTGAGTGAGGAGAACACTGGGTTCTGGAGGAAACGGGCTGACTTTCCACCCAATTCAAAATAGTTGTTCCACTCGGGAAGAAGTACAGAAACCTTTGGGTAAGAGACAAGAAACAAATCAGCAGAATGTTGTCTATGCGAACTTCTAGCCTTATTATACTGTGTTGTTTATTTAACTGTCTTCATTAACTGGTCTTACACGTCAATGCAATCTTTCCAAATCCTTACAATTAGCCGTGTAAACAAAAGCACAACTTATCACTTTGTCATACTCGACAAACGAGTTCCTGATATGCTATCAAATCCTACTGAGGATAACATCTGTATTACAGCCATCATGTCGGGTGTACAAATAATAAACAGACTATGATAGACAGCAAATTTTGAAGACATTGCAGGAAGAACTGTATCAGTCAACCAATTTCCTGAACGTTGATGGGAACTGACCTGTTTATTACAGACATTGCCAGACATTTTCTACTTCAGCCAAATGAGACCCAGGTTAAACAAGCAATCAAACCTGTATTGCATCCTGAGTTGCACTTGTACTACTGGGTGTGCACACATATTCTACTGAGGTATCTAAAACAAGGTGCTTGCACTATAACAGAATCCAGTAAGCAGTTACTTTTTTTAAAAAAAGCTAAAATGTTTTCAAAGCCACCAACACCTGGGTACTAAAAACACTATCGTCTTGGTTTGGTTTCTGTTTCACTAGCGTTATATGCATATGTAATAACACAGAATAACATTAAAGAAAACGTATCTCTAAGATATTAGCCTTTTCACTTGGAGCTCCAAAATAAGGGCTCTATTTTCTCTTTTTTAAGGTTCACATTAAATATTATGGATGCCTTTTATATAGCCATATATACTAACCTACACATTAAAGAAGTTAAGTAGCTTCTAATAATATTTAATTAAACCAGAAATCCAAAGAGATAATAAACTTAGAATAGCTTTAGATAGACACTGAATGTTGTTGAATAACTGCAGAGAGTTATACAAGTGGAAGATATTTTATATATTTGTTTGCTTTTGATGACTGGGTATAATTCTTAAAATCCTTATTGCAATTAGCTTGGTTCATTTAAATGAATACCTCTGACATATTACATGATTTATACAGTGGAAGTGACTCATTAATTTCAAGAAAACCTTACAGCATTAAATATTTTGTCCTACCTAACAATCTGTATGGGTGACATGGACTAACTTATTTAAATTTGCATACACTCAGAAAATTTTTCCTCAAGAGGGGAAAAAGAAAGCCTTCTAGGCACAATGTCATTTGATAATTCCCCACATGACAAAACTTTGGTTATTTAATTCTATTGAAAATTGCTTAAAAAGTGTGAAAGAAATATTTCAAATTAATGTCTATTTTAGTTTGACGAAAATATAATAGACAGTATATGGCAATGTATAAAGGTGGGCAAAAGGCCAGTGGGGGATTGTATCTCATTTTGACAAATTAAATAATGTCAGTGTAGATGGGATGAAGTTGCAGGCGAATGTAGTACACAAGTTTAAAATGCTTGAAACTCTTGTTTCAAGCCCCAGAACCAACAGAAAAATTTTGAGAGGGAGAAAAGGACAATATGTGACATCTGGATGACCCAGACTGCGTCACTTTCCTAGAGGAGTCACCAACCTCAAGAGGATGCTTCCTCATCCTCAAGCCCTTCAACAAGTATCTGCTGAGGACTAGTGGATACCAGGCTTTATAATGTGTTTAATAATGAGAAATATGGTAGTAGAAGATGTCATAATTTTTGAATTAGTCTGACTGATGGATAGAATACAGTCGACGGTACACAATCATAGGTTTCGTCTTTTAAAAAATTCCTGTAACCAATTTTATTTTGTAAAGTCAGTGATTACACTGTACAAGATGATTCTAATTAGAGAAAAATACTAGCATTAAAATAACAATACTTTTTTGTTATGTGTTTACAATAAACTTTCGGTAGCTATGAGTAACTAGAAGTTGAATGGACATAATTGTCCGAATGGGATACAGTGGAAGTATTCCATTTCTAAATGTGTGCAGTCACTTTAAAAATCTTGTTTTTCTTTTAATCTAGACCTTCATATGGTACATAAGCCACCATCATATATATTTATTAGAATCACATTCTCACTCAAAGATAATATTAATGTTGTTTATTGGATTAATTTTGAATAAATTATCAATTTAAAGAAAAACTAAAGGAAAGAATACCATTTAAAAATTAAATGTCGCTGCTGCATACACCAGACACACAATCGGTAATCCAAAACCACATAAATTAAAAAAAAGTATGTAAAATAACAAAATAATATCATTTTATCCACCAGTATGCTCAAAGGTACTGACTAGGAATAAGAGCTAATAAAAATTTTCACTTTCCATTTTACAGAGTATGCTTCTTTTCTTTTGTTTAACTTGGTCAGCACATAGAATCAAAGCCTTGTCAGATGGTAGAATTACTAATGTCTTTAAGAATACATATGTTTAAACACATTTGTGCATGAACAGAATCAAGGAACAGAACTAGTGAGTGCATGTCAAGGGCTTCTTAAGACAGGACATGGTGATTAGCAGTTTACACATGCCCCTGCTTTACTATAGAGGTGAGGAGGGAGGTGCCACTATCATTCATGTTTATAAATAAGGGAGAGGAAAAAGGTGTAGAAAGTATCTTCCTAATTATACACACCTAGCAAGTGGTGCACATGGATTGGGAACACTTTTCTTTTGAAGGCATATTGACTTGGTTCTGTTCTGGCCTCAGAATGAAATTTCTCTGGCTAGCTCTGTGACTTTTCGTACACTTCCTATAAATGTCATGAACTGGAAACTTGTAATTCTCCTTTTCTTGTTTTTTGTTTTTCTCCGGCCTGTTCTGTATCTATTATCTGCACTGGGTTCTCGCACGGTTTCACCATGGTGTCCAGACACCAGTGTCAAGCCAGTGTTCTGGACGTGCACTTACACTCCAAAGCGAGTCAACTCTGAGGCACAGTGTGTGATATTCCACCATCAGGAGGTTTGGTGCATGTCATAAGTTCCGATGTAATGATAGAATTGCTTTCAGAATAGTCACAACACAATTCTTTGCTCACAGTACCTCACTTTCAATTCACTTTTTACTCTTTGTCAGCCAGAACATTGGAATATTTGGAGTGGTGATTATGCATGCATTGTAAAGACAGTTTTTAAAAGTTATTTTGCCTCCATTTCTTTTGTGTTTTGAGATATTGTAAAGGAATGGCACGATGATAGAAATAACCCTCTACCAAAATGAAGAGGGACTGGAACTTGAGGCTGGAAAACATTTAAGATCTATACTTAAATCGTGTTTATTTAAAGCAGCCCATTGTGCTCAGACTGACCTAATGAAAAGTAAATATTTAAGAAAAAGCAACACTTAGTAAGTAGTGTTATTGTGATACGTGCTTTATATTTACCACCTCCTTTAATTTTCAAGCAATATTATTTAGCCATTTTGACAAAAAAAAAAAATCTGAGTATAGAAAAGCTATACCTGAAGTCTGGAACACAATGGCCCATTGACTTGACCTTTAATATGAATCTTTACTAATAAAGCATTAGTTTTTAATTTATTTTTATTTATACTGCATGTACTTTCACACTTAAGAGTTATTCTAAAAAAAAAAGTCCTGTCATCTAGATTTATCAGTTAGCTGATTATTATGTTTAAAAAAAATGACTCATAATGACTCATGTAACATTTTATCAAGTTAAAATTATCAATTTATCAAGATAAAATTGAAACTAGACAGGGTTAGTTATATGCATCAGGTCACACAGTTAAATGTTTATAACTTAGTGACCAGAATCCAGACCCCAGACTTCCAAAGCAGCTCTCTGGACACCATCTATTTACCAGTATTTGGATATGAACATCTTTTTCATTAGTAACTGCTATGTACATAATGGTTAACTTCTACTGCCTATCAGACAATTTAGTATCAGATTCTACATTTGTTAATCAAGGCTTCTAGTTTTCCAGGTATGACTGTGCCAACTATGAGGTGAACTTGTTAACAGAAGAGTACAGCTGGCTTCATGTTATTATGCACGAGAGGAGTTACACATTACAATCAAACTATCATTTTGTTCAAATTCTGAAAAACAACAACAAAAGCCTATTTGGTGCTTTTACCAGTACAAATTTAAACAGAAAAATTAAGGAATTCAATTTAGGTAACACTGTCAATGGCATCTCATTTCCACTGTGCAAATTGAGAGATCAACATGTTTTTTTTTTTCCTTCACTCAATTCAAATAGCCAACTATCTCTACTTAGGAACTGTGTGCAATGAGAATATGAAAATGTTAAATGAGTCATTATTATTCAAGAGTTTTACAGCTGACTGGATCAACAACTGGCTCCCCCCAAAAAGAATGAAAAATATGCTGACATCTTAGTTACTGCTTGAGATGCTATCATACATTGGAGATAAATTTTGAAGCATTTGCTTCATAATTATTAAATTTATCAGCAAACATTAAGAACACTTTTCCATTTGTATCAAGGCAAGACGTGTTATGTAGTAAGTTTGTGTCAGCCTGTAACTTACAGCTTCTCTTTCAGATTTCTCTTGTAAATTTAAAAATGCCAGCGAAGACAACATGTACTCTGTACTTCCATGGGGTCACATGTTGGCTGCAGGGGGATAGATAGAAAGATGTGTGCAATCAGGAGAAAATGTTACGTGGGGAGAATTTAATCTCGTCAACCCAACCAATGAATGGAGCCAAGAAAAATGTTTTCTATTTAAAACGTTTTCTCTTTCATCTCTTTTGTTTAGGTTTCTTCAATGTGATTGAGTAGTCTGTGTGTTTAACAGAAAACAAAACCCCCCAGCCAAGCAGAATGAGGGATTTTTGTGTGCGACATTTACCACAGGATTTTTAAAATGTGATTTATGCTTTTAGAGAGGCTCATTTTCAGCAGAAATCTGAATGAGAGGACGGTCTGTAGAAAGACATTCCAATGAACTGGTTGGGCAAGTAGTTGTTTGGAAGGAACACTGCCTCTGGGCCTACAGGAAGATAGAAGGGCGGCACACTGGAGGCAGGAGTGGGAGAGAGGCTGAAGGAGTTGGTTACTGCTCCTTTCACCAACTCCAGACAGTAATCTCAGGGATGACTAATCTTTAGAGTAAGCCCCTGCCGCCCACAAGCCCACCCTGCTCTGCAGAAGCTGCAGTTTAGGCAGCCTCATCTTCTCTAGATAGAAAGAACTGGCTTTCGTATTTGCCTGTTCACCTCTGCATCTCAAGAGAACAAACTTCAGAGAAGAAGCATCCCTCGCTTTAGAGGCATCATGCCAGAGAGAGGTGATTGTGCAGAGGATTTGGTTTTGCCGGGCTTAACAGGTTAGATGGATTTCTAGGTGGTATTGGGAAATGTGCTTGGATTTGCGAAGCAAGGGCTTGACCTCCCATGAGGAAACTGAATACTGCTCTAGTCCAACCCGTGAGAAAGCCACGGCCAAAGAGACAAGCACTGTGCCCATCACAGAAAACCAAGAAGCAGCAGCAGACATTTGGTCTCTGCACTGTGGAAACCAGCACCTGAGATTCCTGAATTTCTGGGCAGTGCTTTTCCACCAAACTCCACAACTGTTAAAGAATGAATACTTTGAAAATGCAAGACACAGTGCATTGATCAAGCCTCAGACAGAAAACCTTGAGTTTCCCACATGAAGGGATCATCAAAAAGTTTAATTTTACATGTGATATGTTGATTTTTAAAAGGAGAGGAGAAGGGAGGGAGACAGGGAGACAGTGAGAGAGAGAGAGAGAGAGAGAGAGGGAGGAGAGAAAGTACACTGGGATATTTGCTTGGCAGCGTAGGCTTTTACCAGAACAGTTCTCCCCACACACACACACGTTTTCTCCTATCAGGTTAATTTCAAGCAGTTGCATTTTCTTTTTATCTGAACAGGCTTATTGATGAAAAGCAAATAAAATGTCTCAGTTAAATGGGAAGCCAACTACATTTATTTCATGCACAAGCAAAGATGGTTGGAACTGATTCCTTTCATTTAGAGGGGTCACTGTCCTGGCATCTAGAATCTTCCAATGAAGTTCCATCTAGAGCCAAGTAGTCTGAAACTCCACCCAAACATCTAAAAGGGAGGGCTACTTTAAAAAAAAAAATCTGTATTGGTACATTACTTATACATATCATGATTGCACTCAACAATGAGAATTTGTATCAGTATGACACAATTTAGTTCTCATTTTTTTCCCTATAGCCCTACCCACCCTACCACCCCCACCTCCTATATACATAAATTTTGTTTCTTTTCTTTTTTGTTATAATCTCATAAGGAGGGCCACTTTTAAAAGGCAGATTTGAGAAGGCCATGTTCTTCTAAGTCTGAAGGAAAGCAGGTAGCAGCATTCACTGGAACAAAATGCATTAGAATCCCAGATCAACATGGTTAATTTAGCTTCTATTTCATTATCCTCAGCCCCAAAGGCACACAGTTTACACACTAAAATACTGGTTCCTTTTGTAATTCTTTAAAATGTCATGCCAAGAAATGTCTTAAACAATATCTATCAAGAGCCCTCAGCTTAAACCATAAGTAAGCACAAGGAGCTAGAAACGTGTTTTTCAATCTACTGGTGAATTATATATCTTTCCTAAACAAATGTATAGACAGCTGAAACAAGAGTTAGGCTCATCCATTGTATATCTGTTCCAGCATTTTATTCCTACCCTCTGTGCTTCTTCACCGGTAGAATTTTTACCTGTAGTTTCCAAGAGATGGAAAATGAAGGGAACTCTCATTTTTAAAAATCTCTATTCCTGCTCCAAGAACTTACACTAAAGTCTGCTCTCAGCAGATGTTGGGAAGAAAAAGTAGACAATGAATAGGACTTTATCAGAGAACTGTCTGCCAGAAGGGCTGAATCATAATCCAGAGACACCCACTTCTCTCCACAGAGAGAATCGGACATCCTACGCGCACACCAGCAACTTGGCTCTGCGGCCACCACCTGCGTGTTCCTGCTGATCAGCTCAGTACTCAGGGAGTGAAGGTCTGAGTGCTTCCCAGAATCTCAGCCTCACTCCACTTTCCGATTCCCAAACTCCTCTTGTTGCCGAGTTCCAGGCAAATCAAGCTGACTTCTCTCTCATTATAAAACCTGTCACATTCATCTTCATACATAAATTGGGACCTTTTGCTGATAACACACATACCTCTTTTGTGTGCCCAAGAAAGTTGGTAAAAACTAATGGGAATTGTTCAAAGTTGAGTCAAATATTTGTCATCTCTAAGCTTCAGCATTTCTTATTGCCTTATGCTCAGGATCTCTAAACTAGCAGCCTGCTCCCTAATTTAAATGATTTTATTTCCTACCATGACTTCTGCCCCTTTTTTTCAAATAGCTCCATTATTTCCTGAACTTTCTGATAAAAATGATCATCAGAATTTTTGTTGAAGTTTGCAGGTTACATTCCTCTGACACTTAGGGCCTTGTGTCTTGGTAAGAGCTGTCTGTACAATCTCTAGTCCCCTGATAAATTAGGGGGGCTTCCTTAGTAGCAGCATTTTCTCTTTGTGTTTTCATTTGTTTCCATGATTGTCTCGAGTATAGCAAGCAGTGAAGGTTAGCCAGGTGGCCTAGGAGATAACACTAAGAGATTTCATTCATAGGAAGTATAATGTGAATTCTGTCCCTAAAGTTACGCAGGTCACAGGTGTGCTGGGTTATCGTCCTACAGTGGGTGTCCACTTACTGTTTCTTCCACGTGTCTCTCAATGTTTCAGCAATGAATATTTTTCTGAATGTAATCACATAGATCATATACAGTGGAGTCTGTGGGTTTCCTGTCTGTATCCTACTCCAAGTTCAGCAGAGACAGACTCAGCTCATTTATTGAGACTTTGCACTGCTAGTAGAGAGTCTTGAACTTTAACGATAATCAGCAAATGTTTGTTGAATTAACAAGAGCAACATCTTGAAATTTTAGGGTCTTTTTTGTCAAAGAAGATATCTTCATGAATCATCTCTACAGTTAAGGAAATTCAGGTATGAGCAAGTATGAGAACTCATTTTACATCTTCCTGGGTCTGGGTTGTACCTCAGTTATAGAGTATTGCCTAGTGTTCTTTGGACCAAAATTTGATACATAACACTGTGAGGCAAACAAGACAGAGACAAAGGGGAAATCTTGCTGACGAAGACAGATGTATGTAGCTGAACACCAAAACATTTTATTTCCTGATTTCTTTTCTTTTTAATCCTCAGATAGGGGTCTGACTCTGGTGCCTGGTCTAGTCTTGGACTTCTGAGCTACAGTTCTAGTGATCTTCCTACCTCAGGCTCTCAAGTAGCTGAAGCTATGAGGCCCAAGCCAACTGCAGCCAGATTCACTTTTTAATTTTCTACATAGCATAACTCAGTTAAGCCTTGCACATGTTGTAAAATGAGTCACAACTAGAAATACCTATTTCAGCATTGAGATGGGCCTAGAAGTTTCTCCTCTGTCATTACAGTGCATGTCCTTGGGCCAGTCACTCCCTAAAGCCTGAGTTTCCTCACCTATAAAAATGCACATTAAAGAATCATTGCTCTGGAGGTTGTTCAAAATAGGAATCACCCGGAGCACTGTGGAAAGACTGCTGTTCCCTTTCCCCTACAGTTTATGATTCTAGATGTGGAGCGATATCGCTGAGTTTCTATTTCTTAACACATTCCTACGGAAATGATGCTGCTCGCCCTAGGACCGCATATTTTGAAAACCACTCTATTCAATTGCTTTGAGGGCTATGTAGCTCTAACTTTCTCATTCTGCTAAGACTCCAACCCAACGCTAATGAAATGGCCAATTGCAAAGCTCATGTGCTATTGAACTGGAAAAATTTTGTTATTTTGATTACTAAATGACACCCGGATACCTAAAAGTAAGAAGTAAGTAGAATACAAAAGTTTTCTTGTTAGTTGTATGAGACTTGTTCAACATAAGCTTAGAGTGATTTTCAAAAGAAGCTTGTCTGCTTCAAAACTAAGAGCATAGTTTGAAGATAACTCATCATTGTCTAGTTTTTAGCAAGAAAGTATGACTGTCATGTTTTCTAGTATGCTACCCTGTCTTCAGATTCTACCTTGTTTTTTTGAAAAATCTATGTGAGTTTCGTTTTTCTTCCTGTATCAGTACACTGCTTCCAAATTTTTCTCATTCTAGAGAACAACCATTACTGCAGAGGACCAGCATCCTGCAAGATACTATGCTAACTGCTTTCCTTGCCTTATCTCAGGTTTCAAAACTACTTCTTCAGTGGTATGCAACCAGTTTCATCATCTTCATTCTGCACATAGGGAAACTAAGACACAAAAACATTCTGTAAGTTGCCCAGGGTAACTCAAATAGTGAAGGACAGGACTGGATTCAATAAGCCACCGGAGCTTCTACCTTTGGAGCCTGCTCTTTCTTCTTCATAATATATCTAATAATAGATGGAAAGGTGAGTCTTCCAGAAACTTGAGTTTGGCCTTATTGTTTTTTTTTTTGTTTGTTTGTTTGTTTGTTTGTTTGTTTTTTTCAAACTTTCTAAGAAGTGTTAGAAAAATCGCCATCAATTGATTTGCATCTTAATATCTCCACATTTACAGAAAAGTTAGGACTTGATGTGTCTGAGTGTTTGAAATCTAACATTCTGGAGTTCTCTGAGTGTCAGAAGCAAAGTGACATTTCTTTGCTGAAGGAGAAGACAAGTGACTAACAGGATGAGACTTACTTCAAACAAATCATCTTCTTCCTAAGCCAGCATGCTAGAATTTCAACCTCGTCAGTTTTTAAAGTGATGCAAGGTCAGAACCAGCTTCTGTGCTTCTGCTCAAATCCTTTTCTGTTTATCTGCCCTCTTCAACTTTGCCATTGTGAATACCTACACACTAAGCACAGTGTCTTAAGTAGCATTGCTGAGGTTACACTAGAGACAGGTGTTAGGGGAACTATTTCCCTGGGGCCATGATTTCCAACTGGCCCTCCTTAAAAAGAGCGGGAAGGGTATAGAAGGAAAAACAAAACAAAACAAGAAAAGGTTTCTTTTCAGACTAAGCACAGTGACTGCAAACACCATCCTCAAGGCACTAAATTGTGCAGTTCACCCAAACACTGAAGCAAAAAGCAAACAGCCCCTTTTGTAAGGGAAGAGCTGTCACCTGTCAAGTGATATTTGTGCGTTTCTGAAGAAAGAGGGAAAGAAGAAAGGAAACCCTTTCCCTTATTTTATTAAGCAGCCTGTTTGCTCAAAGTCTGAAACGCATACCTGTGCTTTAGGTGAAGTCCCTGCGTCGGCACTCCTGAACAAAGTGAAACCTTCTCATTGGCTGTGCCTTACAAAGAGGAGACCAGAAAAAACAGGGCTTTCATGGGAGTACCTGAATTCAGGCTGTACTGAGTGTCCAGTCCGCTACCTCACGAGCGATGCAGGCACTCACACACCCACTGTACTAGCATTAGGGGGTTTGCTATGTAGTATGTCTTCCTGTTCGCATGTTTTGTTTATGTTCATAGAACAAATACATAGAGCCTTCATATCATAAATTGTGCTTCAGTGATTGTTTTAAAGATATGGATAAGAGCACTAGGAGTACTGAGCATTGTTTAAAAAGTGCTGAATGAATAGGAAAAAAGCATCTATTCTGCTGCCCACGACTAATCCTGGGTGGAAGTTTGCTAATGTGCTTTCTTATTCCCTTCTTTGCCACCTTTTCCTTGTCTTGTGCCCATCCCTGCCCACCCGCCTTCATTTCCTCAGGATGTCTTCCTCTCCATCGGCCAACACTACCATCCCAGCGGCTGCTTTACGTACATCTTTTATTTTAGTAACAAATATATCTGAAGACTTTTTCTTCTGGAGGCAAAGTGCATAGACGTCTTCCAACATCTATAAGTGTTTGCCTTTTGAAAATATATACCCATGTGACAAAAACTGATGAAAAGTTTATAAGCACTCACACAGAATGTGGATATAATTAAACAACAGTAATGAAGAAATTTGACGAGATTCACATTGATACAATTCTACTCAATAATTATGAGGTATGATAAAAAATACAGTGTGTCTTCAAATTAAAACTTATTATAAGATCACATCTTTTTCTCTTGTAGAATGGAGTATTACTCTGCCACTAAAAATGATAAGTTTGATTCATTCATACTCACATGGATGTACCTTGAGGATGTCCTCATAAGTGAAATAAACAGGTCACAGATGTGTAAATATCATATCTTTTCTCTGATATGAGAAAATTAAGTTGTAAGTGAGTTATAGTATGTATAGTTGATATTGTGATGTAGGAAATATTTAAAAGGAAAGAGTGTAAGGGTAAATAAAGAGGGGAACATGAATGTGGTCATAATAAAGAAAAAGAAAACAAAGATTGTGTACATAGGGGGTGGGAGATGCAGGGCGGGGGGAAAAGGGAAAAAATGAGAATCAAGTCATGTCATATTCTGGTACAAACTCTTAATGTTGAATGCCATTATGATGTGTATTCATAATATACCAATAAAGATAATTTTTTAAAAATATAGGAAATGACAGTGCCGTTGATGCCTATCAAAATATTCCTGCATGATGCTAACATACTTGTCCTACTGTTCTTGCCACTCTCCCAAACTTTTGGAAATCACTTTTCAAGTGTGTCTTTAATTGCACTGCTTTGGTGCCCTAACAGCCTGAACAGATGAAAGTCTCTAGGGTCATTTGTACTATGGGGAAGAGCCAGCAGGGCCTGGGGCTGGGTACTTGGGAGGATGGTTCATCAGGTTTTTTTGTCACACTTTATAAAGACACTGGTGAAAGTCAGAACTGCCCCCTCCCCAATGGTAAAAATGATGGGATGTGAGTTTGTAGCATGGATGATTATAAGGAGAAAGAATAATAGCCACAGGTCTTCTACTCTAATTTTAGAAAATATAGCATTTGTAGTATTTTTCAATCACCTGTTATGCAATCTGAAGTATATACCATAAAAGTATCTTGTGTTGGGTAAGATATATAGCTGTTTATTTGGACAAGGTTCTAAATGCAATGCCCAGTACTAAAAAATGAAACAAATAAACAAAAATCTTATTTAAAATAATTTTTAAATATTGTATGAGTTGAATAGTTAAAGAAATTATGGGCTACTGATGCAATTACAGATAATGCAGCCATTAAAGTTGTTTTGAAAATTAATAAAAAAACATGTTTATAACAGAAATACAAAAGAAGCATAATTTTAAAAGTAAGTATGACATGATTTAAATATGTTTTATAAAATTTCTTCTAGGGAAGGCCTACAATGCTCAAAATTAATTTTACTATTGATGATGTATATGCTTTTGATACTTCTAAAGTTCTTTCTGATCATAATGCTTCTACCATCAGAGAAATTTATTAGCCAATTTTTTTGTATTAAAAAGCCATGAAAATCTTTCTCAATCAATTTTATGGAAACTCAACTGATAACAGAAATAACATGTTCTAATTTTGTTACATGTTTATATTCCAAGAACTTTTGAAACAGATCAATGAAAAATATTGTCCAAGTTTTCTGAGGCTCATAGTGGATATCAAGTCTGTGTTTATGAGTGTAGAAAGAGAAGGACAGAGGGATTCTCAAGGGAATACAATGAAAACTGGTGAAGTCAGTATTCCAATTTACTCTAAATAGTGAATTGTAACGTATTAAAAATAAGATATGGATCAAATAATAACAACTTTAAAAGGCTCTCATCGACTCTATACATGCTGCATTCTGTTGGTTTTCTGACAGCCAGAATGGGCACAGGTGACATAAGTGAGAAATCTCCAAAAAGAGATCTCAGGCCCAGATGGTCGCATCAGTAGGTTCAAGGAAATATGTCAAAAGACGTATCCATTCTAAGTAGTGTTTCTAGAGCGTAAAATACATATGTGAACCCTGAGGATCGTGAACAACACGATGGATCGCTAAGACTAACACGACGCATATCATAGCCAGAAGCACTGTCTCTCAAAGGGGTATCAATCCTCCTTCACTTTGAATCATCTTCTTTGTCCTATTTGTCAGAGTTCAAAACTTTGACTCTAAAATTTCTTTGGCTTTATCGGTGTAATTATTATACACAATATTTCAAAGAAAACTTCCTTTCTATAGATGTGTGCCACACACACATATGAATGCACATTCGTATGTTAATTTTTTATATTTAAATGGATATATAGAATACATTTTAGGTCAAATGGGAAAGCTTTACAAATTAAGTGAATTAGCATAGGCAAATTGTCTTCTAGTACTATCAATTTATATCCCACCAAAAGTAACCAAAATATTTAATTTTGTTCAACAATCTCACTTGTGTTGGCTATTATCAATCACCTACATCTTTGCTGGTCAGAATAATGAGAATCTAGTTATAATTTGTGAATTTTTATTGGTAACAAACTGGAAAACACTATGTTAAACATTTTTATGTTCATAGATGAATTGCTCAAATTCTTTGCCAATGAGGGGGTAATCTTTCTCAATTTCTAAGAATTCAGTTTATGAGGACTATTAAACCTTTGTCATTATTCTGCATTTTAAATTGATATAGTCAGTATAAGTTTGTCTTTAGTAAAAGTTTTGAATCTTCTAAAACTTACAGAATTCACATTATCTTTACAGTAATTGTTCTCCAAATGTGGACTACTTTTTTTCTGTCACTATTTTGATCAACTTTACGCAAATATGGAGGACTATAGGCAAA
The DNA here is from genome assembly GCA_004026965.1 of Petromus typicus. NCBI lineage: Eukaryota > Metazoa > Chordata > Mammalia > Rodentia > Petromuridae > Petromus > Petromus typicus. Next base: position 204,842 of record PVIR01000146.1, on the reverse strand, counting down.
TCACTTCCTCTGTAATGCATTTTCAGTCTTTCTCAGGCACAATAAATCATTACTTTTAAACATGTCTTTAAAAAATACACACTCCTCAGAGCACATTTCCTAGGTAATTTTGTGCACATTTGCCTTGCATGCTATATTATGGCCTCATTAAAGTGATAACATTGTTGGCTGTGATAAATTCATCTGCAGCATAAGGAACACAGTGTGTCTTAGTTGCTCAGTAACAACTGTGCCTAGAGCAGAACATGATTGGAATATAATGTTTAGGGTCATAGAAGAGGGTCATTTTGTGGACTTGGATCAGAGCATGCTAGATGCTAATGGCATAACAAATTCTAATGGCTGTCCCAGAACAAACAAGTATACTACTCCATGGTCTCTTGCTCTGAAGAGCTGCAGACTTCTCATATATACTTGGGATCCTGCAATAAGGATTCACAAAATGTCATTGTATGTAATCACCACTCCATTTCCTAGAGGAAAATCTAATTGAGTTTAAAGGGATCTCCCTCAAAGTACAAGGACCAAATACACACAAGAGCAGAGAGTTGCATGGTCTGTACCAATCCTTCCAAGAAAATGTGTGTTATTATCATTATCCACCTCTTGAGGATATGATGGGCATGCTCATAGAGTTCATAGAGAAGGAGAACTTAAGACAGCTTAATGATATGGTAGATGGCACAGTCAAGAACAAAAACCATTCTTAAAAATATAAATTAAAATCTGAATTTTGTGAGACATCTCATTCATCTTCATCTGCTAACCCAAGGGAGTTCATTCTCATTAAGAGGACACACACAGTTATTGGCAATTCCACTCAAACTTCCTTTGTTAGTAACAGTCTCAAAACACCATGAGTTCATTTTACGAGTAGTTATGGAGGTAAAGGTTGCAACTACAGTTATTAAAAAATGGGATGAATTTATCAATATGAAGATTCCTTTGCTTAATAACTTGACATGTCTTTTCATGTCCATAGAGTCGCATTTCTTGCGCAGTGAAAGAATGCTTGGCTGACATCCCAACATTAAAATATTATATTGAAGAGGAAAGTAATTTATGTGCAGATTTTGGAAACTCCTTTGCAATTACTCTACACACAGAAAAGTGAAAATATTCAGCCAAGTAAAAGAAGAGAGGGGATTAATGATAGCAGTAATTTAGTAGGACTAGGAATCTAAGAGACTCTTATATCTTCTTTAAAAAAAAAAGTCTCACTTTGTAGTTCAGATTGGCCCTGAATGCACTATGTAGCCCAGGCTAACCTTGAGCTCATGGCGATCATCCTGTCTCTGAGTCCTGAGTGTTGGAATTACAGGCATGTGGTACATGGTACAGGGAATCAAACTTGGGACCCTGCTCTTGCCAGGCAGTTGCCAGAACCACTGAGCTGAATCCCTGGCCCTATGTTTTCATATTTATGCCAGAATATTTGCTATCAGTATCTTGAGCACATCCACCATTTGGTTGATAGTGTTGCTGAGGACGGTTACTATGACTGAGTTTCAACTGTGTAGATATCACTTGTAGATATTGGTGGGTACGTAGAGACAGAGACAGAGATTTAGGTATAGATATAGAAGAAATGAGATGACAGTAGTCTTAAGATAAGGGAAGACTCGGCGTTCATATAGAATTATAAATCCATGGGGGTTGTTACCATTCTTTAGAGAGCAAAGTAGGATGACTACAAAAAAGTGTTCTTTCTTCCTTATTCCATCTTCTTCTTTCTATATAGTTGTTTCAGTTGTCTTAATTTTGTTTCTTTTACCAGTAGAACCCTACTTTGATTTTTCCATTTTTTTTTTAATTTTTTGAGACCAGGTCTTGCTTTGTAGTTCAAGTTGGTCCTGAGCTCAGCCTTGAACTCAGCCATCCTCCTAATCCTCCTGCCTCCCAAGTGCTGGAATGACAGATGTGAGCCACCACTCTCAGCACTGTGTTATGTGGCTCTGATTGCTGGTGAGTGTGAGTCACCATGCCCAGTATTGTTGTGTGTGGTTACCGGGGATCTTGCACTTGTAAGGCAGGAGCTGGAACTACTCAGCTAAATCCAGGGCCCTTTCTCAACTTTTTCAAAATCTTCTTCTATGAGGACATACTACATACCTTGAAGCACTAGGCAAGGCAAAGTATTTTTTCATGACCCTTTCAGAGGAAGGGAAACAAATTAAAATTGTGCCATACATAATGCAATGAGACATATGGTTAGGTCACTGCAGAGGAATGGTTCTCAATTCAGACTGGTAGAAGTAGTGATATAGAATTGATCCCTAGGGAAACAGAGCCACAGGGGGAAATGAATTATAAAAAGAGGAGGGAAAAAAAGGAACTCATATTTTCAAGGATAACATTTATAAATATACAGAGAAGGGAAGAATATCAAGCTCCACTGAAAAGATACTTGCTTTTGTGTGTAAAATGCTGATAATAGTAAAAAATATAAAATAAAATGACCTACAATTCTACATTTTAAATTTTAGATTTTTTAGCCTAATTTATGAATCTAAGAGTCAAGAAAATCTCCGGAGAAAATGTAGACATATCTGTGGGTCTAGGCAAATGTTACCTGTCACAATGTGCTCACTGTAATGCTCACTCATAACGCAAACAACTGGCCTTTGGGGTTTATTGGCCCATTTTCACCTCTCTGGTTCAATGATGATTAAGAACAGCGTCTGCATTTCATTAAGGTTGCCAGTGGCACCATGTATCTTTCCTTGGGTTTAGTGGTGAGGCAGCAGAGCATTTGCAGAGTGAATTTTCTGCACTTTTGATGGTTTTCTCTTAACCTATTTCAGCTTCACCAATATGAAGGAGGATACTTGTATACCAATGAAGTACAAGGCAAAAATGCAAGTGAAATCTTTTTTTTTTTTTTGAGACAGGGTCTCTCTTTGTAGTTCAGGCTGGCCCTGAGCTCAGCCTCAAACTCACATCAGAGCAATCCTCCTGCCTCTGTCTCCCGAGTGCTGGGATTACAGGCGTGAACCACCATGTCCGGCACTGTGTTATGTGGTACTGATTGCTGCTGGACGTGAGTCTACATGCCCAGTATTGTACGTGGTTACCAGGGAATCGAACCTGGGTCCTTACACTTTCAAGACAAACACCAGAACAACTGAGCTAAATTCTTGGCCTCTCTGGTAAAATCTTATGTCAAATAACATCCTTAAACATGTCAGCAGGTGCTCTAAGATAACCCACTGACTCTCCCCCACCCCATATTTTTACAGCAAAATTTAATAGAAAAAACAGCAGGATTTATATGACAAATAAATGATAGGACAAGAAACAAAAACCCCCAACAGCACTATAGAGCACACAAAGCCAAGACTTTTCATCTAAACATCTCAGAAAAATGTGTGATTGCCATTAGTGCATAATGTGCCTCAGCTTGCCTGCGAGGGATGTGACATGTAAGGCCTTGTCGTTTTATAAATGAGAAACTGAGGCCTTGGGCCTAATTGACTCAGGAGGGAAGCCATGAGAATGCTGTTCTGTGGATCAGTTATCTTCTCTCTTCTCCCTTTGTCACTAGATACCTGAACAAGTGCACAGAATGCATTTCCTCCTCCATCATTCAAGGACCGAGGAAGAGTGTTTGCCACAGTGGAAAGTGCTCTGGGTAGAACCAGATTTGCATCTGGATTCTTTCTTCTTCCCCACCAGGTAGTGCACCTCAGTGGTAACATCATCTCTCAGTTGGAACTGACATGATGAACAACAGAGATGAAAGCTGTAAAGATTATTTTCAATCTCCTCCTGCACGCGTTCCAGAGGATGGAGGTCAGAATCTACAAACTGCTACTGATCCTGTCTCAGTGGTGTGCATTAGCCGTCCATGCAAAGGTCTTGCTTACTGGGATTCCGTGTCTTTCTGTATGCCTTTCAACTACTGGTTTAATGGAACTGTGGATAGCTTGGCTAATGGGATAAAGAAGAAACCTTTGCCACTCACCCACATGGGGTCCCTGAGGTCTGAGTCTTGCATGCGGATACAATCCATGCTGATCTCAATTTTGTTAGTGGCACCATTTTCTGATGATTCATCCACAAAGTTCAAGTCAATGGGCTGAACTGAGCATATAGGCCTAAGGTAAAGGAAAGGAAATGAGTGTTAGGCAAGGGAAGGAACTCAAGTAAACTTCACAGTGTGTGCTTTCTGCTTGCAAGTTGACGAGCCTTACTATTTGCTTAGAGTCAGACACTATGATCCTCCCTCAACTGTCTTCCAGATGCGTACTTTCAAGCAGTTTGAATCTAAATGTTTTTGTTAGATAACAATTATGAATCCTGGCCCCTGTCCTCCTCAGGGAACTGCTGGTTAGAATGAAGGGCAGAAGTGATGGGTTAGAAATAGAGTACTTTGTACCTTATCATATAGCATCCCTATTGTTCTAATATTCAACTTATCATTTCTTTAATTGATTCATTTAAATCCTGTATTTAATAAAAGAAGAACAATACTTCCTAAAAAGGTAAAAATTCCCAGTAAAATTTAGTGCTTGGTCTTCCTGGACATATTAGTGTTGTAAGCATGAGTAGGTCCTTGAGCTAAAGGAATAAATTTTGAGTATCAAGAAGATATCCAAGGAGCTGTTGTAGATTGTTCAGGACATCCTTGCAGAGGCTTCAAAATTACACCACTCTTTTATAATAATTATCTTTTCCTATGACAAAATGGACAACCACTGAATTTTGAAAACCTTGATGATACTGGAGACAGTAAATTCCTCCAACATTAACTAATTATTTATTGGTTCTCAGCAATAGCTCATCCATTCCCATGTACCAAATTTCAATAGTTCAAGGACAACCTTTCTTATTTCTTGGATACTTACTGCTCCAGAAAATCCCAGATATGCTGGAAAACCTCTGGACTGAGGAACTCACTTGTCTGAGTGCTCTGGGACATGGCAGATCGATAATAACTTTCTTTCCAAGAGAAATGAGCTGGGGTTTCTATGAAACTTAAAAGAAGAAAAATGAAGGTAAGATTATACTTTCTGTATTTATGATAATCAGTATTTCAATTAAAGCACACTCTATAAAGAAAACACTCAGTGGATCTGTAAAATCATGCAGATATATATAACATGTTTTAGAAATTGCACAATTCGTCTTTCTTTAGGAACACTATGGATCTCACTTTACCATAAATCCACAGACTTCCAAAGTAAGACAATTAAGTCTTTATCAAAGCTCATCTTTCCTAATTAAAAATACGGTTATTATGTGGCATACTTCTACTATCCAACATTTGAGTGCTGTGGATTTCAAAAGGAAAACAAACATTCCCTCATTAAATCTGACAGCCAGTCGGACCTATCATAAATTGTTCCAACTGATTACCTGCCTGTTCTACCGCTAGCAGGTCAGAAGTCAAAATAGAAAACAAAAAGGAGCTCAGAGAACCTAAATTTCAGCCTCAGATGTATCACCCATCTCATAATGCAATCTTAATATCACACTCTAGGATAATAAATTGAAAACCCTGGGCCTAAGTTTTTAATTTTTTAAGCACTATTTTCCTTAGTGTATGCATGTGAGTGGTTCTTTACTGGAGAAATCTGTAAGGATAAGGGATAAGCAAACATCTGAACACTTTGTAAATTAGCACTATTTTGAATGTTTCAAAATAGTGAATGTTTCAATGTTATTGGGTCCTCCAATTTATATATCTATATATTTTATATATAATACATATTAATATCATATATATAATACATACAATATATTTATACAATATATAATGTTTATAATATAGCTATATAATATATAATGTATATAATACAATCCATTTATTTATATATTTTATATAAATATAAATTATACATATAAAATTAATGTATTATTTAATAATAATAAATTAAATGATATTATGAATTATAATTTATAGTCATGTTATAAAATATAATGATTATAATTATAAATTAGTTATAATTATAAATTAAATGATATTCAATTTGTTGTCTGTACATTGAAAGGGAAATATCAGCTTTCCCTAGTAATACATTCTCCAAGACAATCTCTAGTAATACATAATAATTTCTCCTAGTAATACAATCTCCAGATTCTCTTTGATGATCAGGAGACTAATTTTCCCTCAGAATGAAATTAAGCTCTTACTCATTACTACTTATATAATAAGGAGATAAATGATACACTGGGATAGTCAATCTTCCTAAATTTCCCAATGTATATTTTTGTCTAGTTGCATAATAAAAGATAATAATATTGGGTTTATTAATGATGATTTCCTAGCTACCCAATAACACATTTACTTGCAGAAATTAAACATACAAAGAACACACTTTATTTTCCAGGAAGAATATTGGTGCAGAAAATAAAAGAGCCAGGGCAGTACCAGCTAATGGTAGAGAGAGGGTACGCTATTGTAACAGCATAAACAAAGTATTCACATAGGAAATAGCTTTGTGCCTCCTAGAAAATGACAAGCGACTCTATGATAGTATGGCTCAAAAATTTTGGAAAGTAAAATGTAGAAAGATGATGAACAAAAGAACAATACAACCTTATAGGCAAATCTAAAAATATTTGGATACTTCAATACTTACAAAATGTTTTTAAATGAACACTGCATTTGGAGAGAGCTGTAGATTTTCATATAGTATTAGAACATTCTCAGATAGTCTTTACCTAGAGTTTTTTTTCCAGTAGCAACATCTTGCGAAACTGCTATGTAAATCTGATATGCACAATATTCATATGGATAGACTCTCTCCACCTTATTCAGAAGCTACAGTCAATTTGCGGGCAGGTATACTCACTTGGGTGTGTGTTTAATTCTGTACAATTTTACCACATATGGAAGCCTCTTTATTCACCACTTTAGGACCAAGGGATTTGAAATAGGAAATAGGCACTGAGTAATTTGTGTTGGTTTAGATGTTATATGGAAGAAGGGTAACACACGTTCATTTATTTGTGAAGTAATTATGTAGGACATTTCCTGTGGAGCTGGAGAAGATGGATACAATGTGATTAGTCGAAACAGCAAGTCATACATCGATTGCATCACGACGAAGGGGACAAAACGGAGCCAGGCATGACTCCATGGGCTACACCAGTAAATGCGTTGGAAAAAGCTGGCTTGAAGAAGGAGATAGAGTGGTTTGTGTCTCAACGTGTTGAGTCTGAAGTACCTGTGATGGAATTCATGGCAGTGGGTCTCTCTCCAGAACATGCAGCCTTTGAGAGAGGTTTAGGGTATCTGACAAGGAAGCAAAGTATTTTTCTAAATGATCAGCAGTAGCTATATAGATAAAAGATTCAGGAAGATAAGACTTGAGAAATTGGTTTCACATGAATAGGTCACTGGCAACTTGACGCATACTATCTCATGCTATCAAATTTCAGTTTGTCTGGATTAAAGAAGATTCTATAGAGGAAGTTTTTTTTTTTTTTTTTTTTTTTTTTTTTTCCCTTACAGTGGGGTTAGAAGAATCTGAATTATGCCTACAAAGGAAAAGCAGAAAGGAAGTATCTCGAAAAAAAGAGAAAAATTCACAATATTTGAAGAAAAAGGGATGGTGTGCGGGACAATCTCATCAGAAGAGGCAGGAGCAAGATCAGAGAAGACGAGCTGGTGGAATGTCTGAGTCTATAGACGTGTGTCCCTCTGTTAACATCTCAGAGAAAAGTGAGAATTGGATTTCAGAGTTTCAGAGCTGGTTAGTAGCATCATCAGAACCACTGCTATTTTTCATTTTTCAGCTGTAGAGAAAGTGATAGCATCATTTCTCCATCTGTCTCTCTTTCTCTGTCTCTTTCTTCCTCTCAGAGCTGGGGGTTGGACCAAGGTCTTTTGCCGTAAGTTAAATTCTCAGGCTTTTTTAAAAAATTTATTTACTATTTGTTTTCTTTGGAGATAGATTCTCACCAAGTTGTCCAGAAAGGACTAGATTTGTGATCTTTCTGCCTCAGTCTCCCAAAAGCACGGTGCAGACTGTCAAAGTTAGTGTTATCTTTACAGAGTTATCTAATCTTGCTCTCTCATTTCATAGAGAAGCTGAAACCTGAATACCGAGAACTTGCCTTCAATCCATTGTTATGAGGTAGTGTGGGCTAATGAAAACAGAATGTGAAATTTTCCAAGTCAGTTGTTCTAGTTTAAAGACAGTCATCACTATGAAACATAACACTAACATATTAAATTGAAAGATAATAGACACTTGTCTTCCTCTCCCCATGCTCCTGGAAGACACTTAAAAAAGAATTTAGTTCAATTATGCAGATTTCCAAATATTAAAATCACTTGAGACTGAATGCTGCTCCTTGGTAATAATACATTTAATTAACAATTTTATGTACAAACATTCAATAATATATTAGTATCATGTGGAAGGCTGTGTGGAGGATTTAATCATGAATATGAGAGGTGCTTTGTGAAGTTCTTCACAGTTGATTGGTAAAAATGGAGCATCTTTAATCTTTGGCCAATTTTTACCTTCTGTCATAAACTTGCGTTTGAGCTCCTAATTTTCCACCGAACTATGACTTTCTTAATGTCCATACATCAACATCAGTCTGCCATTTTGTTTATGTTCTTGCCCAGTAGGAAAGACTCACCACCAATAATGGTAAGATTTATTTAGAGCCCGCTCTTCCACTTTACACAGGATGACTCCAGGCTTAGAAAGCAAAAGGAATTTATTCAAGGTCCCTGGGCCAGCAAATGATAAAGCTGAGAGTTAAATATAAGACCATATTCCTTCAGGGTCATGCTTTATTGAATTACATATATGATTTTAAATGTTTATTCAGGTTTAAGAAATATGAAGTTTTCATTGTTTTACTATTAATAAAACATCTGCTAATTCTGTCTGATGACAATCATCTCCACTTTCCCACAAGAAGAACAGGGAATGGCAAAGAAAAACTGATAAGTGAATGCTATTTACAGAATGTCTGGCCCATTTGCAAATTCTAAATGGTTCTAGCGGGAGTTGACTCACATGTTGTATAAGAAAGACAGTAGGAAATACTAGTTCTCAAGGGAAAATGACCTCAGATACTTTGGGAGGATATTCACCTCTTAGATAAAAATTCAGACCATGACTTCACCTTCTTTTATTCATCCATCTACCCACCCATCCACCCACTCTATCAATCATATTACTAGCCTAACCTTCCATACCAACTTCTCTAGATTTTCCATAAAATAAGTAGTCTGGTTAGGCTCAGGAATGTTTGAGATCATACCATTCTTTTTACACTTTTCATTTCAAAAGTCATTTCCATTCTGTTAAATTATGCTGTTATTGCAGTCACTTTTTTTGCTAAACATATTTACTTTCAAGGATGTGCAGGGACACACTGAAATACTGCTTCATTATGTACCCGGCAGTCCTGTGGGCCCTGGAGGACTAGAGGTACTCATGGTTTAAGAGTCAAGCCTCCTTCACAACATTCCCACACCTACTCTAAATCAGTCCATTCATATCTCTCCTCCCTGATGAAGAATTTCTTATTTTCAACCCCATGTTGAAAATGAATTTCTATTTCTATCTCTCTCAATTCTAACCCTTATAATAGCTTCACTCTTGGCAAACAAAACATAAAAGACAAAATGCATTTAGAGCTTACCTAATATTTCAATTTATCACAATTTAAACAACACAATGCTTTAAGCAAAGTCTTTTTATGTATTACTGAACTGATAAATTCATGAGGAAACTTCTTTTCTATACTCATTTCCCCTGTCATATCATGCCTCAGAGTTAGCTGATTTCTGTTTCTTCTTAAAGCCTTTTACTTCCCACCACAACTTGTCTTAAGACTTGACTGCTCTCACTAACTTGTGTGTAACATTTTTCTGTGTACTCCAGTCTCAAATTTCTCCTAACTTTGTGTGCGTCTACTATCAACCAAGCTATTGTTAATCCTGAGAGTGTGTTCTTTTTCTCTCTGGAGTATCACACTCTCATGTTTAATGTCCTGCTCTAGCCAATTGAAGTTCTATCTCGAAGATAATGATTATTTCTCTGTAGCCTTCCTCCCTCACTCTCCCTATTCACTAGAACTCCTTTCAACCTTCGTTTTCCTAGACTCTCTGAAATTATGGACCTATATGTAAGGATCAGCCTTTTGTAAACAGCATTTTCTTTTCCTTTTTTCCTTCTTTCCTTTTACTTTCTTTATTCCTTCCTTCCTTCCTCTTCCCCTTCTTTCTTACTTTCTCCTTCTTTCTCTTTCTTTCTTTCCTTCTTTCTTTCTTTCTTTCTCTTTCTTTCCTCTCTCTTCCTCCTTTGTTCCTTCCATCTTCCCTTGCTTCCTGCCTTCCTCTCTTTATTCTTTATCTTATTAGTGTATATGTACCATATATAATGATTACATTGATTGTGGAGAGTTTGTACATGTATATAACACATCCTAATTCTTTTTCATCTCTTTCCCCTTTTGCTCCTTCCAACTCTCACACCCTTTCCATTTGCAAAAGCTCTATTTCCATTTTTCTCCAGTTTGTGTTCATCTTTTTCCTTCCATCCCTGCCTCTCCTTCAGTTACTCCTTAACTGTCTCAGATTTTATAGGCAGTAAATTTGGGACCTGGGCAGCATGTAGTCACCTCTTTCTCTGCCTCTCATTCTGTTGGGTAAATCTTCATGATCACTTTATTTAGCCAGATTCATCCTTCAGGTTACTGTGACCTCTTATTCTTCATCACCTTTCCCCAGGGCATATCCTGCACATTTGCCACACCCAGCTCAAAACTCAACTCACTGAGAAAGGACATGCTGTTGTTATTGTTGTTGTTGTTGTTTTCATGTCGTCTCTTCCTTTTGTGTTAATGGCCCCAGATTGGCATGCTTAAGTGTGTGTGCTCTTATCTAATTCTCCTTTATTTACCCACACTGAAATGTTGCTTCGATTTTGTCAACACAGGTCCATTTTCCCAACTAATACATAAGAACAAGAGATTCAAAAAAAAAAAAAAAAGAATATGTAACTGGGAGTTTAAATGACAGCACTGTAAAACAAAAAACTTGGAAAGGAAGATAGGAATGTATACAGTGATATCATTACGTTTTTACATTTGACCCAATCCTGGACATAAGAACAGGATTCACTGCTTGTTGAAATGGCTTTAGTCCCTGGGATGAAAAACGTGGATTGAACTGGCTCGTCATAAGTTTAGTTTTGTTTTGGTTTTGGTTTTGAGGCTGTGTTTCATGATGTAGCCCAGGCTGGGCTTAAGCTCCTATCTCAGCCTCCTGAGTGCTGTGATTATAATCCTGTGCCAGGATACTCTGCTGACTGATAAGTTTTTATTCCTTTTTTAACTGTGTTTTTTTTTCCAGACTCAGACCTTCTTCATACTAGGCAAAGTCTGTGTCACTGACGCAACCTCAGCACTCTTTGTGCTATATAATAATGAGTTCTGTAAAAGTTAAATGGCCATTTTTCAACAATAAGACAGAAAACATTGAAAAATCAAGCATGAGAACAGAGAGCCCTGTAATGTACTAGTCAATATCCTAGAAGTGATCCTGAGGTATTAAAAGTATAAGTGGTGTATATAATTCCTGGTTTCAGAAATGCAGAGAAGTGTGTATTAGTTTCAGAAGTATGTGTATTGCAGTATGAGAAGAAAAATAAAAATTCTATTTAAAAGTGTATGTTGAGGCACAGGAATGGTGGCTCTTGAGTGTCATCCCTATTATGTGGAAGGCAGAGGCTGGAAGATCATGAGTTCAGAACTGCAATCTAGTAAGAGCCTATATCAAAATAAAAATTTTTAAAAAGAAAGAAAATTCCAATTATGATAGCATCTAAAATAACAAATCTAGGAATAAATCTAATAATAAATTTGGCCAAGGAGGCATAAAATTTCTACACTGAAAACCATAAAATAGTGTTGAAAAGAGAACCTGGGAGAGTTCAAGACAAAAGCCCTGGCTTTAGTGCCTAGTACCATACAGACACCCAGACACACAGACACATACACAGACACACACACACACACAATATGTGTTCAGTTATCTAGAAAGTTTAGCTATGTCCAAACATATATTTCCTAACTACTCCTAGTACATAAGTTTTACTTTTCCTTAATAACTCACAACTCGTGATGGCACTTTTTCTTCTTTTCTGATGAGTATCACATTTTGTCTCATGGTACATGCTTTCATTTATGGTGTCTATAGGACTGGAAACAAGAAACTCCTGTTAGTGTCTTTATGGTTTTACATTCCAGTACAGTATACAGCACAGAATAGGTATTGGGTGAGTGCTATTTGAAGGAAGTATTTGAAAAGAAGAGTGTAAATAGCAATGCCAACATCAGTAGCAGAAACAGTAGCCAACATATGATTGTTTCCCTGAGTAACATGCCTAAAAGGCACTATTTAATTTCAAAACACCCTAAGAGGTAGATACCGATATTATCCTATTTGACAGATAAGACAGTCTTTCGGGTCACATGAGAACTGAAAGTATGAGAGTGTTCTCAGGGCTATGACTTCATAGTCCTTAGTCTTCTACTGTCAAGGTTAACTTTGCACAAGCTACTCAACCTCTCTAAACCTCAACTTCTCTAAACATGTCAGGGAGAAAGAGAATGACACCCACCTCACAGGGGAGGGGACGAACTTGAACCCTTACTCAGGAATATTACTCTACCTCCCTGGGAAGAGGCCAGAGAATAAGTACATGGAGTATATTTAGGAAATGCCAATTTTCTGTCGCTACTACAGCTGAGAAATTCTCTTTCAGTGATCTGCCAGGAAACTTACAAATCTACACTTTAAAAAAAAACTGCATTTGAAAATACATGGCTTCAGAAAACATCCAAATTTCAACCCTATAGGGGCTTTATTAAAGATGCAGTGTCTTAATAAATCTGTTTTCTCTACATTTGAATCTTGCCATGGGTAAGCTACCATTACCCTGTCCATTCAGATCTCTGTCTTTCCTGTATGTGTCATGTGTCTGTGTGCCTGTATGTCATGTGTGTGTCTGTATGTGTGGGCGTGTGGTTGTAGAGACTCAGCACCTTCTACATCCTACAGTACTGCTCAATCAGTGAGTTCCTCTCTTAGCACTCATATATCATTTTAATAGTCAAAAAATAGTACAGTGAACTAAATACCTACTGTCAACATTTTATGATGCACACACCAAGTGTTCTTTGGATATTAGTTCATTTAATTCTCTGGTTACCACATGATACAGTTTTCCTATTATAATCTTCATTCTACTGAAGATGGAACTATGGTAGAGAAAGCTAAAAAAATCTTCCTCAAAGAGCACATATAGTCACTAACAGGAGCAGATACTCAAGCCCAGCAGGCTGGCTTCTGAGTGTTCGGCTTATCACACACAGCTGACATCCTAGGGACACACAGAAGTCTGCCTTCCAGACCTGATGCCTTCAAGACCCGGACTTGGGTAAGTCCCTGTCCCTCCCAAGTCTCAAATTCCTCTTTCTGAAGTCAGTGGTTGTCTCTGAAGAACACTAAGCCCTTGTGTTTCAAATATTTGATCACTTTAATACAAGGCAAGAGAGTATGGATCAAGATCCGGTCTTTTGAATGTGGATCACCAATTTTCCTAGCCCTATTTGTAAAAAGAGCTGTCTTTGGGTGTGGAGGATGAAGAAGGAAAAGTAAAATAGGATCAAGATGAGTCCCCAAGGTAAATGTAATCATCATGTGTCACAAACATGAATTAATAGAAATTAAAACAAAGATTCTATCCTTCACTTTAGAGAGAAGACTTGTCTCTGTTATTGGTGGACCTAGGCCCAAAGGTGGTTGACAATGAAAGCATGTTCTTTCACGTTGTTCTGCCCCCATTGTTATTTTTCTTTACCTGGTAATTCAAAACACTTCCTTCTGAATCATTCGGCATTTGTTACTCCTTCTTGCCAGGAAAACCAAATAGACTGTGGTGCAGGAAAGGTAGGTCTGTCTCCCAACCTCTGCTGTCTTTATTTAGTCTGGCTTCCAGTGCTTTCACCTGAGCCCTGAGCAGTCCCAAGAGGCTCTCTCTTCTGCTTCAGTCCACAACTCATTCATCCTCAGTGATGTCTTCTCTCTCTTCTTATCTTGCCTCTTTCCTGATGTTGTCCCTTTCCAAGGTTGACCTCTCAGATTTCCCTAGACCCTGTACTCCTTAAGTTTGACAAACACCTCAGATGCTTACACTACAGATAGCTGACCGTGACCCTCAGTCTAAAGAAATCACAATTTCTAAGAGTGAAATCTGGAAAGGAGGTGTATTTAAAGGCTTAGAAGTTGCATGAAAGATTCTCAAATGTGGTAGAGTTAAGAACCATTGGTATCTAGCCCCAGTAATCCCCCAAAGATGAACACAAACCAGATCAAACCATCTGAGCAGGTAGATATGAAGAAAAACAGGAAATTTTTTTTTTTTTTTTTAGGTTTTTTGAGACAGGGTCTTGCTTTGTAGTTCAGGCTGGCCCTGAGCTCAGCCTCAAACTCACATCACAATTCTCCTGCCTCTGCCTCTCGAGTGCTGGGATTACAGGCGTGAGCCACCACGCCCTGCACTGTGGTATGTGGTGCTGGTTGCTGCTGGGCGTGAGTCTCCACACCCAGTATGGTATGTGGTTACTGGGGATCGAACCTGGGTCCTTGCACTTGCAAGACAGGCACCAGAACCACTGAGCTAACTCCCCGGCCCGAGGAAAAACAGTTTGGAAATGCTTCCTGGGTGATGTGAAGAAGCCCCTTGAAGACGCTAAGCTCTAGTTTAACCTCTAAGCTATATGGAGCACCATATCTCCTCTTACTTGCCTTTGCCTGACAACACTGAGCATCCTGGTCCAAGCTAATAGCTCCAGTCCTGAATTGCCATGCAGAGAGAAGAACCCTTGGCAGCGGAACTACACTCTGTGATCCTGTTGAGCTAATTGGCTAAGATCTCTAGACATCTCTCTTCCTCCCTGGGCATTATTTTCCTCATGTGTGAAAGAAAATTATCAAGTGGCTACATAAGTGCCAAGTGTCCTTCCTATTTTATTTGACTATTTTAAGGCCTATAACCTATTGTTCTTCACTTCTACACAGCTAGCCCCAGTTCTGTCCATATTCAGCTGACAAGAGTGTCAATTATCTCAGGCACTCCTGTTATGGAAATGTGCTATAAAGGGCCCACTCCAAGACAGTGCCATGGCTGCACACCCCAACACTGAGCTATCTCACAGGGCTTTGGAGGTCATGTAATAAATGAACCCAGTTTAGAAGGACTGAGGATTTCAGTTCAGTAAGTACAGTGCAGCTATGCTCTGTTCTGATTGAATCCCAAGGCTTCTAGGAACAGTCTACTCTCCACATTTTAATTATCCAAAGAGCCTTCTATTGTTGGACAAGGTGGCACAAATTTGTTATCCCAGTACTCGAAGAGCCCTGGGCAGGAGGATTGAAATTTCAAATCCCTCCTGGTCAATTTAGTAGCATAGGCACCCTCTGAATCAAATGAAAGAGTAAAGATATGCTGGAGCTATAGCTCAGTGTGAGGATCCTGGACTCAATCCCCAGTATTGCACACAAAAATCATCTCTATACACACTTATTTTTTTAAAGATATCACTTTTTTTCAAAGATATCAAAAGTTACATGACAGTTTTCTCAAGCTGACCGCTCAGTCAGTGTAAAAGAGATTTAGTTCCCTATTCATCATTAAATGAAGTGCTATTGATCCAGATAAGCTCATGGTGCTACGCGCTGGACTTATTGCAGAACAGACATTTCTGGCTTCACAACTCAGTCCACTCCTGCAACTCAAGGAATCGGTCCCTAAATGAGGAGTTGTATATGATTTGTACATTGCAATATTCAGAACAAAGAAAGGATCAAAGGCAAGTCCAACTCAAGTTTGTAGACTTTGCTTTCATTTGCATAGCTCTTACATACAACCCTGTAATATGTAACAGAATTTAAAACGATGGTGCTGTACTATAAAATACAATCAACAAAGCTTACAATACTATATAAACAAGGTTACTGTAAAAAAATACCTACAGCCTCAATAAAAGAACATGTATAGAGCCTCAATAAAAGAGCATGCATAGAATTATATATCCCCTCCCCCCCCCAACCAGGGTCATAAGTCCTTGCAGTGGGCTATTAGTGTATGGATTTGTTTTTCTAAATCAGAATCTCAATATTCAGGTTTGCATTGTGGACATCTTGCCACGGAAAGGTGGGCTTTGGGTGACAGTTTGGGTCTCTGCCTCTGAAAGATTCGCCAACACCTAGGGAGGTTGTTAAATAAGGAGTATCTGTAGGATAGTAATGGTTCAGCATTGACTTTATGGGGTGATATGATTTGGTTCTTTCAAGAACTGTGGAAAGAATTAAGTTTGTGAACTGAACTTACTTACTGGACCTTGGTTCAGAAATATTTACACATGCAAATGTTTTTGTTGGCAAACAGAAACATTTGGAAAAATCTTGTATCCATTCACAAACTGATCAGATAAGAAGCAGACCCAGGGCTGTCTTCCCCTCATAGACACAAATACAGCAATGTTTCCAAAATCAGAAGACACACTATGTTCATAAAGAAAGATGTCATTTTAGCTATTTAATTGCATAATGTTGAAACATGGAAGACACTTTATGGCAAAAACTTTATATGTGCCCGTGTGGTTGTGTGTGTATGTATGTGTGGGTGTGTATGTGAGCAGTTAGGTGTTAACAGGTGTGTACTAATATTTCTGGGCGGTGCTTCAGTTGGTAGCATGACCTAGATCTAAAGATATAAAGAGATTTAACTGCTAGTCTTATGTGAAGGAGATAAGTGCTATGATAGTCTGATGGACTGAGGAAGAACTAGAAAAACAGATTAATGTCATACGTGGGTGAGAAAAGGATGTAACTGTTACTTTGTCTGAGGTCTCTTAAAATGACTGAGCTATGAAACTCAGGCTACCATAAAATTACTCAGTTTTATGGGCAAATAGACTGTGGGTTCTTTGCATTTTCACTGTGATCAGCAGTGACACAACTGAGGGATTCCTTTTCTAATAATACCATTCCAAGGCCAGAACTCAATGAGAACAAAGATTAACAAACTCCATCTCTTGGAAAGGAAGTGATTTTGGGAATAAGAACTTCTGGGTCTTTTGAGACTGAAACTGAAAATAAGTGAAGTATAGAATAAAGCATGTAAATGATCACTTGAGTCCCACCGTGTACTCAAAGCCCAATGATAAAGAGTCTTTAAGATTTTTATTATGTAAATTCATTAAAATAAAATGGCCTTAAGAAAACCTTCTATACTTGGAGTCTGTCCTTATTCAAGAGAAGGCTGAATGGAAATGTATTGTACAAAAGGAGATGCACACTTGAAATGGTTGCATCAATCAGGTAAGGAAAATGAAGGTGAAGCTCAGTTCAGAGACACAGAACATTGGTTCAGAACACAAACTATTTTTTCATTAATACATGTGTGCTTTACACGGTGACTACAGTCATCATGCAAAATTAGTGCACAAACATGACACATCTTAATGTTTTAACCTCTCCCCCCACCACACACACACACCCTAACCTTCTCGGTGTTTCTTTGTCTCCTTCCCTTTTGTAAACATCTATAGCTGTGTTCCCTATTATTTATGTTTACTTCAGCCCACAATTTATTTATATTTTGCATATTTTTCAGAGAGGAGAAATCATGTGACATTTCAGCTTGTGTGTTTTTCCACCCTGAGCAAGTTACTTAACTTTCTAGATCTTGCTTTCCTCATGTGAGGGTCAAGAATCCCAGTACATTATGTTTTGTACAAGTACAAGAGACATGTATGCAGTTGGAAGATCCTGAACAATTGGTTGGTAATGGTTATTGCTACTTTAAGGCATGGTCCGAAGTTAAATCCCAGACACTCTGAGATGGTGAGGCATAGGTGTTACAGAGAGAATGGGGTTCAGATTGGGGAATCTCAGTAATCAGGTAGACTTAGAATTATTTCTCAAACAATTTTATAGTCTCTTGACTTTTTAAACAACAATAACAAAAATACCAAACAAACTAAATCAGTTGCAGAAATGTACACAATGATAAATCTTTGCTCTTCCACAGTGAGGAACTTTGTGGTTTCTGGATGATACCCAAATTCTTCAAAAGGCTAGCTGTTCTAAATTTTGGTATCAGATTTACATACCACAGCAGCTGTACCACAAACCACTAGACAATTGCAGAGTTAGCATTTGCAACCAAATATTAAATTGATAGCATCATTAAGCATAGGTACCATTCTTAAGAACTCAACCATCTAGCAGGAGAGAACCTAGCCTCGGTGATTTCTCCTTTGGATGAAAATCTAACTCTAGTAAACATTAAATACCATCCGACCTTAGTTCTCCCATCCTCTCTTATGAGTGTATTTTCCAGGCTGCAGCTATCCTTGCAGTTTTCTTATGAGCTGAAACTCCTGGAATCTTTCCATCTCCTGGCTCATCTGTCCTCTCCCGGCCCATTGACTCCCTCTGGGTCCCGTTTATGCAGCCCAACAATAAAGAGAGGATGAAAGGAGAAAAGGGAAAGAGGGGAAAGAAGAAGCAACCAGAGGGCAAGCTGAGCCTCTTCACGTAATTTTCCAGCCAGGTCTGGAAAGAGCCTGAAGAACCCCTGTCTGTATCACACTGGTTAGAACCAAATTCACGGGCATGTGGACTCTAAGGGAGGCTGGAAAATAGAGTTTACCAAGCCCGGGAGGTATTTGGCTAACACACAGCAATAGCTCTTCCTCTGTGGGGGTGAATTGTTGAATTCTTGGGTTTTTATTAAGTTTTGTTACAGGCTTAGTTACTTAATTTATTTTCTTAAATAATGAATATATTACTGCATAATGAATATATTTACCAGGGAATGTTAGGTGTTGATTTCTTCTCTCTCTCTCTCTCTCCCTGTTTCTCTCTCTGTGTGTGTCTCTCTCTCTGTCTCTCTCATTTTACTTCCTCTTCCCTTCATCCCATCCCCCTAACATCCACCTCTGTGTGTTAGTCAAACACCTCCCGGGCTTGGTAAACTCTCTTTTCCAGCCTCCCTTAGAGTCCACATGCCCATGAACTTGTTTCTAACCAGTGTGATACAGTCAGGGGTTCTTCAGGCTCTTTCCAGACCTGGCTGGAAAATTATGTGAAGAGGCTCAGCTTGCCCTCTGGTTGCTTCTTATTTCCCCTCTTTCCCTTTTCTCCTTTCAACCTCTCTTTATTGTTGGGCTGTGTAAAGGGACCCAGAGGGAGACTGGAGAGGACAGATGTCTGGGTTCCTTTTCTTATGCTCCTTCTTTTTTGTACTTTGTCTTTTAAATGACTTATGCTTTGCATTTCTCACATAAGAGAAAGTGCAGTGGTGCTGAACTTAATTTCTCCAGTTTAGGGGAGGATAGCCACAGTTGTGTTCTTCGCTGGGTGTGGAGTTTGAAAACAGAAACCAAAATTTTTCCAAATGCCTCTGTTTTCAAACTGAATCATTTATATACAGAAGTGTTTGGGGACCAAGGTATTACTGTGTGTTATATTTAACCCTTGTCTGACTTATTTCATTTATCAATATGAATGTAAGGTGCATACATTTTTTAGACACTTCAGAAAGAGACCTTTTATAGGAAAAAGAAGAGGGGTTTTAATTGCTAACTCTGAAATGGTGGCTCACTTAGCTCCTTGGCACCTATTTATCCTTTCCCTTCATATTTCCTCCAAAAAGTTAGAGGCCTTATATTCTTGTGAGAACTTCAGGAATAGGAAAGAATGAGCACCTATCTAGGAGATGTGATCAAAGACTGATGCATCCCAGTGAAAGAGACCAAATTTTGAAGCGAAAGTCTTTGAGGCATAACTATGTTACCAAACATCACCTATGTGCACAGAAAGGAAATGTCTCAAGATTTCCTGGCAATGTACAACAAACACTTTAACAAAGCTCCCCCCAAATAGGATTTTTTCCCAGTATGGTATTGTTCTTTGATGTTAATATCTCTGCATTATCATTGTTTTCTTTTATTTTCTTATGCTGAGCAATGAATCTGTACTACTGAAAGAGATACTTCCTGGAATGATTCCCAAGATGGGTGTCTTTGCATAGGTCTTGGAAGCTTTCAGGGAAATTCAGCACCTGGGCTGAATGAAAACCCTTGGCAAAGACTATTAGCACCTTCTGAATGGTCAATGCATTGTGTCTAGGCCCTGAACTTGAAAGTAGAGCTCTTATTTCACTTATGAGTGTTTCCTGTGTCCATTTGAGTATAAATGACTCAATTTTATCATTTTTATGGCAGAGTAATACTCCATTATATAAAAGAATCACATCTTCTTTATCCAGTCTCCAGTTGATGGATATTAGGGCTGTTTCCAAGATTTAGCTATCACAAACAGAGCTGCTATAAACATGGGTGCACATATGTTGCTCTGATAAGAATCTTTCAATTCTTTTGTGTACATATCTAGCAGAGGAATAGTAGGGTCAAATGGGACCTCTAAACCTAGTTTTTGAGGAATCTCTATACAAATCTCCACACAAATCTCCACAGCAGTTGTACCAGGCTATACTCCAACATACACCAACAGTGGAAAAGGGTTCCTTTTTCTCTGCATCCTCGCCAACATTTGTTGCTGGCTAATTCTTAGTTAGCAGCCATTCTTTGTGGAGTGAAATGAAATCTCAGTGTTGTTTTCATCTGCATCTCTCGAATGACTAGGGATGTTGAGCATTTTTTCATATACTTATTAGCTGTTTTTATTTCTTCCTCTGAAAAGTGTCTGTTCTTTTCAGATGCCCATTTTGGAACTGGGTCTTTAACTTTGAATGGACTGATTTTTCAAAGCTACTTATATATTTTAGATAGCAGGCTTTTGGTCTGAGAAACAGCTGGTAAAGATTCTTATCCATATTGTCAGTTGCCTTTTTGCTCTGTTGGTGGTTTCCCTTGCTGTGCAGAAGATTTTTAATAGAATGAGATCCTGTTTGTTGATTTCTTCTGCCAAATCTCATGCTATAGAGGTTTTATTCATGAAGTCTTTTCCTAAGCCAATGTCTTCAAGAGTTTTACCTAACCTGTTTTTCAGCAGGTTTAGCCCAGTTTTTCCAGCACCATTTGTTAAAGAGGCTATCTTTCCTTCACTGAGGGAGTTTGGCCCTTTTGTCAAAGATGTGGTGGCTTGGTGTGTCTGGAGTTGTTTCTGGATCTTCTAATATACTCCACTGATCCTCAGGTCTGTTACTCTGCCAGTACCATGCAGCTTTATCATAGTGGCCTTGTCATATAGTTTCAAGTTGGGAATAGTAATACCCTCCACCATGTCCTGGTTTCTTAGAACTGCTTTTGCTTTTCTAAGTCTTTTGTGGTTCCAGATGAATTTTTGTTTTCTCTAGGTCTGTGAAATATGCTTTCATAAATATCATATCTTTTCTCTGGTATGAGAAAATGAAGATGTAAATGAGTTCTAGAATATATAGTAGATATTGTGAAATAGAAAATATTCAAAAGGAAATGAGGTGTAGAGGTGAGTAACGAGGGGAAAATAATGTGATGGTAATTTTAAAAAGGAAACAAACCTTATGTAGGGGGTAAGGGGTTGTACAGTGGGTAAGGCAATGGGGATAAAATGAGAATTAAGTTGTGTCATAAACTGGTGTATGTTCTCAATGTTGAGTGTGATCATGATGTGTATATATAATGTACCAATAAAGAAATGAATTTAAAAAATAAAAGAACTCTTAAATTTTAATAGTGTCTGTCTTTCAAAATTTCACCTTATGAGGGTCCTATGTTATTTCTCAATATCTTTCCCTCTTACTGTCTATCTCTCTGTTTCTGTCTCTCTCACACACACATAAACACTTAACAAGGTGTTTGAATTCACTTTCAGGTAACAGTATATATAAGGAGTATCTATGACTATCACATATAATCTCTAGAAATGAAAATCCAGCTTTATTCAAATTGCTTTTTGATATGCCATATGTTAAGGATAAATAGGAACTATCAAAGTCATAGCTTGAAGAGAAAAACAAAGCTTTTGTTATACTCACCAGGGTACACAAAAAACCTGCTACTCCATCAAATGTCTCCCAATTATTAATTTACAGTCTCTTGAAAGACCTAGAAATTTATTTGTCACTTATTTTATTATAGTAGTAATTGGTTGTTTCTTAATAGTATTTGTAAATATAAATGTTACAAAGGCATCAGTTATAGCTATACAAGTTATGAATTCTTTTTCCAGGAAATTTTTCTAATGAAAAGATTCTGTGATTTTATACCAGAATTCCATCTCCAGTCTTTTTCATCATTCCAAGACTAACTAAATCTGGGCAACGATAAGTTTAATCTCCTGAAGTTAAAACTCAGTCCATGGGGGATGGGTCCTTTAATCTTTCTCCCTAAAGGTTTGCTTGAAATGAAAGAAACTCATCTGAGTAAATTGAGCTACCGATTCAAGAACTCGACAATCACAGGAAAAGCTTTGAAAGCTGCTGTTTATTTCTGTGAAAAACTAGATTGCTTACTTGAGCACTGATAACCAGGCTCTTCTCTAGAGTTAGGACAAGTCAGTAGTTTGTCAATCCCTTTAGCAAACATTTACTGAGTACCTATTACTTGCCAGGCCATATGTTAAGTGTCAGAAATACAAAGAATAAATAGAATGCTGTGACAGCCCAAGGGAAGCAGGGGTGAGGGGTAGAGATGAAGGCCGGTGATCTGAAAGAACTCCATTTCAATCAGTATCTGACCCTGGAGCTACATGATCGGGAATTCCAGTGCCGACAGACCTATCCATGCTATGGTACTCTGAGGGAATTCTCAGCTAAAAGAAGTCTTTCTTTGAGATGCTCTAATAGTAGAGCTTCCTGAATATATATATATATATATATATATATATATATATATGAATATATATAGGAATATATATAAATATATATTAAATAAATATTAATATTTAATTTATATTTATATTTATTTATATATAAATATATACTTATATATTTATAAATATATTTGTAAATATATTTATAAATATATTACATTTATATATTTATATTAAATATATATTAAATAAATATATATTAAATCCTATAAGAATTTAATTTCAAACTCCTCAGAATGACTTTGAACATCTTTGTGATCTAATCCCATCCCCATCCCAAAATGAACTGGAACTCGTAGCACCTAGTCTTAATTCCTAATACAGTACTTGCATAGTATGCCAGTTGTCATCACTGATACTTTTCTTTCAAAGTGAAATAATTTTTTATAATTGTTTTCTTAGTAGTCGAATCTGAATGTTTATGTTCCCCACATGTTCTTATGCTGAAACTGAACCTTCAAGTCATGGTATTAAGAAGTGGGCCTTTGAGAGCCTGAGAGGTTCATAAGAATTAATAACCTTTTCAAGAAGCCTCAGAGAGCTACTTTGTGCTTTGACCTTGTGAAGAAACAAAAGTTTCTGGGCTGGGGATTTAGCTCAGTGGTTCCGGAGCCTGTCTTGCAAGTGCAAGGGCCCAGTTCATTCCCCCAGTAACCACATACCATACTGGGCATGGAGACTCATGCCCAGCAGCAGCCAGTATCACATACCACAGTGCTGGGTGTGGTGGCTCATGCCTATAATCTCAGCACTTGGGAGGCAGAGGCAGGAGGGTTTCTGTGATGTGAGTTTGAGGCTGAGCTCGGGCCAGCCTGAACCACAAAGCAAGGTCCTGTCTCAAAAAGAACAACAACAACAACAACAACAAAAAAAAAAAAAAAAAAAAAAAAAAAAAAAAAAAAAAAAAAAAAAAAAAAAAAAAAAAAAGACAAAAAACAACAAGAACAAAAAGTTTCCATCTACAAAAAGCCTAGTATCTAGAGATACTCCAGAGACCAAGACTTGGCTACCACTTCTATCTGAGCTTCCAAGCTTCCAGAACTATAAGAAATAAATGTTCACTTGTATCCAAAAATAGCTGATATTCTGTTGAAGCCTAGTGTTCTTTTCTTTTTTTAATTTTTTAAAAATTTTTTCAATATTTATTGGTACATTACATATATGCATCATGATTGCACTCCATAATGGGGATTTGTACCAGTATAAGACACAACTTAATTCTCATTTTTTCCCATAGCCCTACCCATCCTACCACCCCCCCATATACATAAAATTTGTTTCCTCACTTTTTTTTTACAATCTCATCATTTTTCCCCCTTCTCCCTGTTTTACATTGAGCATTTTCTAGACCTTCACTGATAACCTAGCTAATCTATACGGCTCATCTTAGATAGAACTTTTCCCGAATGTTTCTTATTCTTCTCTAGTCAAAATCAATCTCTTTTCCTCCAAACTTCCATGACAAGATACAAACTCCTTTTGAATTCCAACTTGAGCAGTAGTCGTTTGTACCTCGGTCCCCCTTCCACATGGACGGGGACAGGAGGACTATACCACATCTCAGTATCTACCAGTATGCCTGCTGCTGTGTTTCCACAAAGTATCACATTGATTTGAACTGCTCTGTATTTTTCTTCTTCAGCTTGGATGGTGGAAGTCTTTGGAAGGTAGACTAAAATTCTGCTTACCTGCTCGCTACCACCTTACTTGCAGGAGCTTCCCAATCTTCTCCTCTGGGATTCTTCATAATTGGCTCTTCTATCTACCAATGTGCAACTTGATGGTTTCCTGTTATAGGAGTTCCATCTATCTGCCTCATTCCCCTTCTTGTTCTTTACCCTAGCCTATCCAACTAGGTGTGTACCTAGTATTGAATGTAGCGGTGCACTCTTGGAATGCCAGCCCTCTGAGAGGGTGAGGTGGGAAGATTATGAATTCTAGCTATAACTTAGTAACTTAGACTATGGGAGTGCAGGACCTGGGGATACAGCTCACAGCAAAGACCCTGGGGTTCAATTCCAAATACCACATACACACACATACAACTGGTTTAAGCTTATAAAAATTAAATGGGCCTAACTGAGGAAAATATATTCATGTCAAGGAAAATATATATATATATTTTAATTACCAGAGGATGAAAAGGCAACATAGTTCTGACAGAGTTTCATTCTCTGAATACATAGTTTCTTTTTTTTCCTGTCTCCTTTGATTATCTCCATCTTTATTTATTATAGTCCTCATCCTCATGGCCTGGAGCAAATACTCCATCCACCTTGAATCATCTAGCCCTTCAAGATGTAATTTGTGTTTCCCAACCCGTGCACCCTTCGTGATCTTCATGACAAAGCTAGTAAACCACTCAGCAGAGCTTAACCTTATACTTGCTATGTTACCATGTATAAACCTTGTCTTCCATAGCTTGTCATTTTCTACTTGATCCTGTGCAGGGTCTGCACAGATAACCTTCTCAATATTTCTGTAGAATTAAATCCCTCTTGTAAATCTTATTCTGGCAGCAGCACACAAGTTCTTGACCCTAAAGTCTATGAAGCTGTTTCTGAAAAGTTAATTAGACAGTGAAAAAAAAATACAAATGCCCAGTGATTAAACAATGCTCCCTCACTCCACTGGAAGACGATAAACAACCCTAGTGGTACCGCTGATGACTTAGGAGCCATGGTGCCCTGCTTTAGATGAGGGCACCACCTCCAGCACATCCACATAATATTGAAGCCTGTCCAGGAGGACAGAGAGGCACCACAATCCATGAAAAGACTCTCAATATTGAATTCATTTGTAGTTTTTGGAGAGGAGAGAGGCAGTGTATTGAGAGTGCTGTTAAAACTCTAGGAACTTGGCAGCAGCCGGCTCACAGGAATTCCCCCAGCTCTGCATTTTAGCACTGCTGTGGTTTGCAGACGTCACCATCTAATGAAGCCCACAGCTGTGAGAGAAGAGCAGGGGGTGGAGTTTGGCCCTGAAGAGCCAGCAGGAAACCTGGCAGTCTCTGTCATCTGGAATTTCCCTGTCAGCCCCTCCTTCCTTGGCCCTTCTCTGCCTCGACCTTCAAGGACTCTTTGAGATCTGACCATTTTATTAATGCACATAGCTGAGCAGAGGTGCTGCTCTATTAATCCTGCCCTTTAACTCATCTTTAGCAAGTATATTTCTAAGTCCAGGAACTTGCATTAAACAAACCAGCTACATGAAATAAGAAAGGCTCCAAATCTTCAGCTAGACCTCTAAGGAAAATATCTGGAGAAGCTAAATAAAAGGTCTCTCTGGTTAATATTATAAATCATCTCCTTTCATTAAATTATCACTTCCCTGTCCTTTTTTCACTACACACAGAAGTATCCAAAGCAGCAACCTGAAAGCTGAGAGGCCTCTTGGAGTCCTGTAAAGCGGAAGTTTGTCACTAAATTCGACACTCCATCAGTCACTCCCGATTCTGAGACTTGGGCTATTTAGCATCTGTGAGCTGTATATTCCTATCCACAGGACAGCAATAACATATCTACCCCACAGTTTTGTCAGGAAAATATTCTCATCATCTGAGTTTACCAAGGGCACTCTGGTATGACTCTTCTTTTTCTTTCCTTATCCAATCTCTCACTGAAGCATGTATGCAGAAACAACATAGACAACACAACACACAGCGTGACTTAATTGGTTCTTAATTGTAGAGTTTAAACCAATGCACAATACACAATGCTTTTGAAAGCATACTCTATTCAAATGAGTGTTAGATCATATGGTGTCACATAAGTCTCCTTCTTGCTATGATACAGTTAATGATACAATCACCTTGTCTTTCAAATAATTTAAAACATGTATTAATACATATACAGGGTGAGGCCAGAGAAGTGTTGAATTTATAAAAAATATTACTATAAAAATGACACTGTCATACATCCCACCGAAATACCTCTCCTCACGTGAGCCCGCTTATCTTGTCATCCATGGCACTTTCTGAAACACTCTTGGAAGTTCCCTTTCATCAGTGTCTTTAGTCAAGTTGTCATGGCTGCCTTGATGTTCTGAATTCATTCAAAATGCTTATATTTTAACATCACTCAACTTTGAGGATGAGATAGAAGTCACACAATGCATGATGCAGGGAATAGGGTACGTGAGGACACAGAGTCAAATTTTTTGAGCCTGTTTTTCCATTGAGTGATGCTGAGCAATGACATTTATTATGCTTTTAGATCACATCTCAAAGATGCTCACAAAAGCAGACTTTCAGAACTGCTTTAGAAATGGCAGCAGTGATACGATAAATGTATTTTAAGTGAAAGGGAGTATTTTCAATAAGATTGTGGCAATGTAACTTATTATAATAATGTTTTGAAAAATTTAAATATTCAGCATATTTTCACTCATTCTTTAAAGAGATTTATTTCTATGACTTTCCTATAAAGGATAAGCAAGATAAAAAGTGTCTATATCAGAGCCGGAGGGAATGGTAAAAAGGTCTCCACTGTGTGACCGAGCTTGTCAAGGAAAACTCCAGGCTCTGAGGTCAGCTCCTCTGAGGTCTGCAGCTCCCCTTATATTACATCAACACAGACATTTTGAGCTTTAGATTACGCCCTCTTTAGAGTTAGAAATCAAAGGACTAACTGCCCATAGGAGTGTTTATTAAAGGCAGCATACTTTTTTTATTGAAATCTTTAGTGGTACATTGCATATACACATCATGATTGCACTCAACAATGAAAATTTGTACCAGTATATGACACAACTTAATTCTCATTTTTTTTCCCATAGCCCTACCCACTCTACCACCCCATCCCCTATATACATAAACTTTGATTTCTTTCTTTTTTGTTATAATCTCATTAATTTCTCCCTTCACCCCATTTCTCTTTGAGCATTTTCTATTTCACAATATATAATATACATTCTAGAACTCATTTACATCTTTATTTTCTCATACCAGAGAAAAGATATGATATTTACACATCTGTGACCTATTTATTTCACTTATGAGGATGTCCTCAAGGTATTTCCATTTAAGTATAAATGATTGAAACTTATTATTTTTTATGGCAGAGTAATACTCCATTGTGTAGAAGAACCACAGCTTTTTTATCGAGTCTCCAGTTGATGGACATTTGGGTTGTTTCCCAGATTTAGCAATCACAAACTGAGCTACTATAAACATGGGTGCACTTATGTCACTGTGGTATGAATCTTTTAATTATTTTGTGTATAGACCTAACAGAGTGATGGCCAGGTCAAATGGAACCTCTAATCCTAGCTTTTTGAGAAATTTCCATATTGATCTCCACAGGGGTTGTACAAGTCTACATTCCCACTAACAATGGTGAAGGGTTCCTTCTTCTCTTCAGCCTCGACAACATTCATTGCTGGCTAATTCTGAAACAGCAGCCATTCTTTGTGGAGTGAGATGAAATCTTAAAGTTGTTTCATCTGCATCTCTCGAATGACTAGTGCTGTTGAACATTTCTTCATATGCTTCTTAGCTGCTTTTCTTTCTTCCTCTGAAAAATGTCTGTTCATTTCAGATGTCCATTTTTGAAATGGGTATTTAAATTTGGGTGGATTGATTTTTTAAAGCCCTTTATATATTCTTCATAGTAATCTTTTGTCTGAGAGGTGGCTGGTAAAGGTTCTTTCCCATATTGTTGGTCGCCTTTTCACTTTGCTGGTGGTTTCTTTTGCTGTGCAGAAACCTCTCAATAGGATGAGATCCCATTTATCGATTTTTTCCACCAGTTCTCGTGCTATGGAGAATTTGTTCATGAAATCTTTCCTTAAACCAATGTCTTCAGGAGTTATACCTAACCTGTTCGGTAGCAGGTTTAGAGTGTCTGTTTTAATATTTAGGTCCCTAACTCACTTTGATTTTATTTTAGTACACCGTGAAAGAACTAGGTCTAGCTTTAAGCTTTAGCAAGTTAGAGTCCAATTTTTCCAGCACCATTTGTTGAAGAGGCTATCCTTCCTCCACTAAGAGTATTTGGCTCCTTTGTCAAAAATGAGATGGCTTACTGTGTCTGGAGTTGTTTCTGGATGTTCTAATCTACTCCACTGGTCCTCGGGTCTGTTGCTTTGCCAGTTCCATGTGGTTTTTATCTAAGAGTTAACACCACTTCTGCTCAAACTCTTCAATGAAATTGAGAGACAAGCAGCATTTCCAAGTACATTTCTGGAAACAACCATTACCTGGATCCCAAAAGCAGAGAAAGACCAAACCAAAAAAGAGAATTACAGGCCTATCTCCCTAATGAACATTGATGCAAAAGTCCTTAATCAGATACTAGCAAACAGAATACAGAGAGTCACCAAGAAGATCATAAACCCTGACCAAGTTGGATTCATCCCAGGGATGCAGGGATAGTTCAACATACATAAATCAATAAATGTAATACACTACATTAACAGACTCAACGACAGAAACCATACGATCATCTCAATAGATGCGGAAAGAGCATTTGACAAAATCCAACACACATTTGTGATCAAGACCCTGCAGAAAATTGGAATAGATGGTCTGTATCTCAAACTAATGAAAGCTATTTATTAGAAACCAACAGCCAGCATCACCCTAAATGGTTGAAAACTGAAACCTTTCCCATTAAGATCAGGTACAAGACAAGGATGTCCACTTTCACCACTCCTGTTCAATATTGTGCTGGAAACTTTAGTGACAGCAATTAGGCAAGACAAAGAAATAAAAGGAACAAAGATAGGAAATGAAGAAGTTAAACTGTCATTATTTGCTGAGGACATGATGCTCTATCTAGAAGATTCTAAAAACTCAACCAAGAGACTGCAAGCCCTAATCGCCAAATTTAGTAGTGTAGGTGGATACAAAGTTAATGCTCAAAAATCATTAGCCTTTGTGTACACAAACAACAGATTCACTGAGCAAGAAATTGGGGAATCAATCCCCTTCACAGTAACATCCAAAAAAATTAAATATCTAGGAATCAGTCTAACAAAGGAGATGAAAGACCTCTACTCTGAAAAAGGAGATAGAAGAAGATACCAGAAAATGGAAAGACATCCCTTGTTCCTGGGTTGGAAGAATCAATATCGTCAAAATGGCTGTACTCCTACAACTATTATACAGATTTAACACAATCCCAATTAAACTCCCAATGGCATATTTCATAGATCTAGAGAAAATAATTCAGAAATTTATCTGAAATCACAAAAGACCTAGAATAGCAAAAGCAATTCTAAGTAATAAGGACGTGATGGGGGGTATTATGATTCCCAAACTGAAACTATACTACAAAGCCACTGTGACAGCATACATTTTAAAAGCAATTGTAATTCACATTGAAAGTCTTGGCTTAGTCATGGAAAAGGGAAAGAAATAGATAAAGGAATAACGAACTGCTTACCAGAGGCATAATCATGGTGTTTGCTAAACCTCTGTGAGGTCAACCTCAATAAATTTATGAATTCAACTCTTGAAAAGGGCTATTTACGATAACATCAGGAAAACATTCCAATTATTTATTATAAAAGCAATTCTCTAATCATATCAGAAAGAGAAAAGTAATTACTTAATATTTTGTCATCTTTATTGTTAGGAGGATAAAACATTAATTGCTGGCATAAATAAGTGTGAAAATCTACATTGCATTGGACATAAATGAAACAATGGCATAATGCACTAGTAGTATGATAGTATTCTAATGGGCCAAGACTGAGAAGAAATATGTAAAGAACAAAGAAATGAAATCTAAGAAGCTACATGGGGAGAAATGAAACATATTAACATATTTTTGGTAGAAGAGATGATTGGATTTTGTAGGGACTGTGGACAAAGCAGATAAAATTTCTCTGAAGCACAATGTAAAGTTTCTTTCTTTCTCTCTTTTCCTTCCTTTCTTTCTTCCTTTTTTTGAGACAGGGCCTAGAACTCACAGAATTCTCTTGCCTCAGTGGGTGTGTCACCATGCCTTGCTAAGTTTCTTAACTATTCTTCTATCAATATCTCAGCCATAGAACAATTTGTGGCTGCGCATGAATCATGATGGGTAATCATTTTTAAAGAATTAGAAAGTCAAACTATTCCTTTACAGATTACATCATTTTATAGAAGCATCGGCAGTATTCATTATGGAGAGTAAGGAAGCAGTGGGAAATGAAGGACTCTGTCAGTGAACGCTGTCTGAAGGCCTGGTGGATTTTGGAGTTTATGCCTCCAGTTGGTCTGTTCTGGATACAGGGTTCTACTCTGCAACCCGTTCACTGGTAATCAGCAGACATGTTTTCTGTGGCACTAGTAGACACAATGGAGGGCCATTTCTCAGTAAGGACTGATATTTGGGTTTTTGCTAAAGAACTAAATTTACCCATGTCAGAGGAGAAATTGACTAGCCAGAATGAATCCTCTTTCGTAATTTCAGAGTATAGTTTTGGAATAAAGTGCACAAATAGCAGCCAAAAGTCAGACTCTAGCAGTGAACAAAGAATGAAATATAAAGATAGAATTTGGCTTATTTTATACTTTTGTACCAAAAAAAAAAAAAAAAAAAAAAAAAGACCAGCTTTGTTTTGGCAAAGAAAATATTTTCTGTAATCAGTTCCAAATCTGAGTAGTACAGAGAGATAGTTCCTTGAATTGAATGTTAGTAAGCATATTATAAATTCCACATATTCTAGAGAGTGCTCTAAGACTATATTTCAACCTGCTAATCCAGATCATGAAAGCAATGTGTCAGTTTAACATAATAAAGAAGAAAAGAGGAAATATCAAAAATGACCTTAGGATGGAATAAAATTCAATGGATAACAATAGAATTTATCAGACCCTATTGGACATAGTACAGATAAGTTTGTTTTGTGAAATCAGAGGGCTTGATTTGCAGATATAAATATCCATATGCATCTTTGTATGTACACAATGCATATGTGCCATACAAATAGCATCTTTATTATAGTTAGTGGTCAAAAATAGAGGAAAGTTAATCTGAAGAATAGTTCATATCCTTGTTTAATTGACAGCTTCTATAAGTGAATTTCATTAAAGTTCTAAGTGTAGGCTCTAAATGTGCCGTACTAATTTATAGTTTATTATACTAACAGTTATAATTCTTGCAGTATTAGTATTACTATTTATTATATGACTAGGTTTTTAATAATAATATTTCCTAGGATAGTGATATAAATTTCAGATTGGGGATAATGTTTTTAATATAAGGCTTATTATGCTTTGAAACTTATTAGGCCCCAAAACTCCTGAGGTAAAGGCTTGGTCTGCATCTGGGAGCTGATGATATTGAAGATGGTTGACATGTTGACGATGGTGCCTCATAAGAAGAACTGGGAAATTGAAGGTGATGGCCTTGGAAGATGTATTGAGACCTGGCTGTTTCCTTGGGCTCTCTGCTGCCTACCAATCACTTTCCCATGCCCTCCTGTCAAGAAGTACCGTTGTGTTAGAGGCCTAAAAACAACGGAGGCAAATGGCCAGATATCAAAACCTCAGAAATCTAGTCAAAATAAATCTCCCTGTTCAAACTGCTGATCTCATGTATTTTCTCATAGCAAAGGAAATCTGACTGAAGTGAGGTTTTACTCATCCTCAGACCCAGCTGTCTGTGAGACTGTGGGTGAGGCAGAATTTTAAGACTATGAAAATATATAGAATACACAGCAATGGTAACTTCAGGTTTTTGTTCATGCTAGAATTATGTAACTCACTTAAAATACTGGTTTTAATGTCTTCTGGCAAATCAGTGTAATACTATTACAGGCAATCTTAAAATTGTCATGGTGGCAAATTAGAAATATATATATATGTGTGTGTGTGTGTGTGTGTGTGTTACATTTAAGTAATATCAGTTTTTCTGTGTTGTGATCATCCATATGTAAATATTGTGTAACCAGTTAGCTAGAAACTAGAAGAGAAGGGGAAAATACAAATGCTTAATTTGCAAGAATGACAAAGCAGTGGGTAACATAAAATGCAATCAATGTTGATGATAATTATCAGCAAGCCAAAAACCATAATCGACCTATATGATACAAAAATACTATCACAGTGTGGTTGTCAGAGAATCCTTTAAAAAAATCCCAATGAAAAAAAGTGAGAGCCATTATATGTGGCAGTCTTTTGCATGTAGAAGAAATTAGGAAAAGTGTTGACGATTACTGCTCCTTGTCTGGGGGGACTTACTGGGTTTTCCTTGGCAGTAGCATGTGTCTAGCCCTAGAACTACTTAGCCAGTGTTATGAAATCTCTCCCGGACCCTCCTTCCCTATCAAATCTAGTGATAGTGGAATTCTTTGAGAGTTTTAACTTTCAGGTAGCTGAGATGTAAGAACTAGCAAAATCTGGGTCTGACTTATTCCTGCTGAGTGGAGGAGAAGTACTCCACCCAGCCTCAACCCTGTCACTGACTGTCAGACACTCAGTGCTCACATTAGTCTCTGGGTAAAAAAAAAACATAGCTAAGGACTAAGGTCATGATAGTGAGCTGCTTTTTCTCTCTATATTATACATATGAGATTGGCCAAAATGATGTTTGCTACAACTGCTGCCCTGTGTGCTGTTAATTGGGCATTGATGAGATATCACAGTGTGATGTGGAGACTTTTCCACGGGTGACACACCAAGCTCAAAAGAAGGTGGGATTAATTCTTGCCTTTGTGGAAAGCCACACCTGCGCAAATGATGCAGAATTCACAAATTCTTCCTTAGTTGTGCAAGTCAGGTCTATCTTAACCTCTGGATATTTCCAAACCCCAGAATTTATTTCACAGCTGCCATTGAAAGACTATTGACATTGTTAATTCATAGCTACATATTTTCTCCCTAATCTGAGCCATCAAACATGACAGTTGATCTCCTTTAGTTCTAAGCCCATGGCCTTTTTAATCTTATGACCAATAATAAAATCCTTTTTTAACTTTTAAATTCAAATCTTTATTGGTACATCATAAATACACATCACCATCGCATTCAACATTGAGACTTTGTACCAGAATATGACATGACTAGAGTATCATCTTTTTCCTCCCCCCAGGCCTGAAATCCCCACCCCTTATATACATAAGCTTTGTTTACTTTTTTATTAATATCACACTTTTTCCCCTCGTTATTTACTCCTACACCCTCTTTCCTTTTAAATATTTTCTATTTCACAATATCAACTCTATATACTAGAACTCATTTACATCTTCATTTTCTGATATCAGAGAAAAAATACAATATTTACACATTCTTGACTTATTTATTTCACTTATATGGATGTCCTCAAGGTACATCCATTTGAGTGTAAATGACTCAATCTTATCATTTTTTATGGCAGAGTAATACTCCATTCTGTAAAAGAACCACATCTTCTTTATCCATTCTCCAGTTGTTGGGCATTTTGGTTGTTTCCAAGATTTAGCAATCATAAACTGAGCTGCTATAAACACAAGTGCCCATATGTCGATGTGTTATGAATCTTTTAATTGTTTTGTGTGTATACCTAGCCGAGCGACACACATTTGCATAACCCAATGCACCTTGAAGAATATTTTTTCTTGGCATCTTGAATGTAACTATTCCTTTTCAATTTTTCAAATATAAAATTATGACTTGTGATAAATGTGTTTTGAAAACCTTCACACACTTCCCACCTTCTAGATCTGCAGTTCTGTTTGGAAGGGAAGGCATGCCTGCCTTGGCGCAGAAAGCTCATTGTGAGCTGAGCTACCAGGCCAGGTATCATAATGACATGGGTTAAATGCCATTGGCCACAAGCCAGGAATGGCAAAAGACAAAAGTGAAATTATAGAAAAACAAAAAACAAGTAAAAAATAACTATTTCTAAGTCATCTACTAATTTATCCTGTGGGCATATCTTCTAATATTTGTATGTTTAAATACTTCCATTCATTTAACTTCAGTTAACTTCAGTGTTCATTTTCAAATTCCAGAAAGAAGATAGGGAGAGTGTGTCTGAGAATTAATGTATTTTTAAAAATCCTGGATGTATCCTAGGATCATCTAGCAAGCTAAAATATATATATATATGAGTGCTAAAAGTGCCTGCCTGGTTTCAGTAAATTTGAATCCCTAAGGGTTGGGAGAGAACAGCAATGTGTTTCACAAACCCCTTTCACTATCCTCACACATAAGCCAAGGTGAAAACTCCCTGTGAGCAGACTAGAACTTTAGAGGGTAAAGGAGCCTGAGAGATAATCCTTTCCAGTACTTCTTCATCTGTCTCTCTTTATCTGCTTCCCTCCAGAACAGCAGCAGGCTGTTATTAATTTCAGCTGTTTATGTCTCCTAGTGAAGTTTCCTTTGCAGCTAAACCTCAGATACAAGGGGGATGGGCACAGAAAGCATCTAACCCTCTCCTTTCCTCAGTGAGAAGACTGAGACCAAGAGATGTGTATTTTCTTGCTCAAGAATCCAGTGCTCCTATAAGAGCATGTGCTTTTTATTTATTTTTTTAATTTACCATACCATATCTCTATAGGTATCTTAATTTCTCTGTTTTGGTAGAAATAAACAGAAATTTACAAAGCCACCTACTTATTAAGCATGATATCCCCTATGTGGTTCTGATTTTTTTTATTACAAATTAAGATTTTACAGTGTGGCATAGTTTTATAGAATGGTTTTGTATTTGGAAAAATACTAATTATACCAAATCCTTGATGACAGATATTTTGCACACTAACTCGATCTCATGTCCTGAGCTTGTTGAGGCAAGTGACTTAAATTCTCTTTTGCTACAACGTTTTAATCCTTTTTTATCTTTTCCTTTTCATTTTGGTAGTAGCTTCTTCTCAACTGTTGAGCTATATCCCCAGCTCTAAACTCTTTTTTAAAAAAAGATCTAATTTTCTGAGGGTATTTTCTAGAGAAAGTCCTAAACTGATACTTTTCTTTCACGCTCAAGTGTGTTGAACCCTGTGAA
Source organism: Petromus typicus (assembly GCA_004026965.1). NCBI lineage: Eukaryota > Metazoa > Chordata > Mammalia > Rodentia > Petromuridae > Petromus > Petromus typicus. Next base: position 169,061 of record PVIR01000146.1, on the reverse strand, counting down.
GTAGCTCAGTTCCATAGTAAGCCAATGAAGTAGGCTCTGTCATGATCCTCATTTCACTGTTGGACTCAGACAGTTTAGGAAATTTGCCTGAGGACACTGAGACAACCTGAACCTTAACTCCTGTAATGCACAAGTCCAAGTATTGAACTTGATATACAGCCTCACAGAAGACTAGAGTTTGGAACGTCTGAATTATTAATCAATAAATAACAATTTTTAATGATCAAGTTTCATTTGTAAAAAAAAAATGTGTATGGCGGCAGTACTTGAAGGAAGCCCTACATCTAGGTAAACAAATTTTACACATATTTTGAATGCTAGAATTCGGTGACATTTATACTATTCTTTCAAGGAGAAAAGAACAAAGAAATGATAAACCAGCCTAGGAATCTTTCTAGCTGGATTTCTGGATTTGTCAAATTCTACAAAACTTTCAGGGCTGAGGAATTTTAGCCTTTTTGACTCATTTTACCCCTTTAAATTGTTCTCTTTCTTTCTTTTTTTTTTCCTTAGCATTTTTCTGGTTGCTCGTGCTTTTCTGAATTCTAGTGAAGTAAAATTCACTGACAGTTTCAGAGTGGAAAAAGTCACATCTAATGTAGAGTGACACAAGCTACTCCACTCAGCCTTGAGCCAGTTATTAAATGTCACCTCTGCACCGAGTGCCCTGCTGGGCCTAAGAAATAAAACTGTGGGCAACAGTCTTGTTCTTCCTTTAACTTACAGCCCAGCAAAGAGACAAAGCTCAGTCAATGGCGGCAGTTGTTGGCTTGTGAGGCTGACAAGTGCGTGCAAAGAAGAAAGGTACAATGGAAGCATGGGTTGGGGGCCTACACCTGATATCAAGGCATGCCCAGAGATGGAGACATTTTAACTTAGATCTGAATAAGAAGCAGGCGTCAGTCTAAAAAGTGGAGGAACCACTTTGTGAGCTTCACAAGGGAAGTAACTGGAATGGAGTTTGAAAAGACAACTCAGTATTGTAATACGGTGGGAAGAAAGCTAAGAAGAGTCAGCGTAGTTTGCCCTTTAACCTTTCAATCAGAGCTGGAAAAACAGCTCACATGGAGACCCCTGTTCACCTGCGCAGAAGCATACACATGGCTTCCTACCTGCCAGTGTTTTTCTGCCACCAATATAGCTTTATCATTCAGCCTATTGCACAAGACTACAATGAAGTGTAATTCAAGAGCACCTGGGAGGTGAAAAGAGATTTCTCTGTGTCTATGTTATCTATGTTGTCTCTGTGTCTATGTCTACGCTGTATGTGTGTAAAATGTGTGTTTGTAGGCTCCTTGTCCAAATGTGAACCCAAAAACGTGCTCTTTTGGACACGTGACCACAAAGTCCTCAAAGTCACACTAAATTAAAAGCGATCAGTGTCGGGTCTTTTCCAGGGAGCAACTTTCATGAGAGATCTAGAAGTCTCTCACTGGCTGTGGTCTGCTGTGAAAGGCCAGGATGACGTTGCATAAGGCATTAAGGGGTGATGTGCTAGAGATTCTACCTTCAGTGCTCCAGGTAACTCTTCATACAAGTGAGGGTAACTCCAGAGCAGTTTCTAACCTTCTGTTGTCTTCTCTTCAGGGAGAAGGTGAAAGTGGTGGAGTTCTAAATTCACCTGTGGACCCTTGAGAATGCCAAGCAGAATATGGAGAAGCCCTACACTCTCTAGCCTTTCTGGGCATTACATTGGATTTTGGAAACTTACTTGACTTAAAATCTTAAAAGTTCCTGCTCCCTGGCCGGGGATTTAGCTCAGTGGTTCCGGTGCCTGTCTTACAAGCACAAGGACCTGGGTTCGATCCCCGGTTAACCTCATATAATACTGGGTGGGGAGATTCACGCCCAGCAGCAATCAGTACTATATACCATAGTGCTGGGCATGGTGGCTCACGCCTGTAATCCCAGCACTCAAGAGGCAGAGGCAGGAGGATTGCTGTGATGTGAGTTGGAGGCTGAGCTCAGGGCCAGATTGAACTACAAAGCGAGACCCTGTCTCAAAAACCTTAAAAAAAAAAAAAGTTCCTGCTCCCTCACCACTTCTTCCAGTCTTATCATGAGCAAATTCTTATCATAAGGAAACTCACAAGGTTGGTCACTTGGGTTTTCTTTGGTTCTCTATATAGGCAGATCTTGGGGTTCAGACCCCAGGTAATAGCATCAATCCAAGGAATTGACACATATGGTGGGATTTGAGGTATATGTTCATCCTAGTTCTCTTTGTGCCACTGACCAGCTGATGGAGAACAGGTTGTCTTGACTATCAAACCTACGTTGTCTTCTTTGAGAAATGGAAATAATTGGAGCCTTCCCTCTCTAGATCTGAAGAGAGACACATGTGTTAGATAATATGGGCAAGGAGACATCACGAAGCCAATGAAAGTTCTCTGTATTCCTTTTCACATGATAGAGCTAAGACTCAAACTCACATCTGTGCTCTTAACTCCATCTAGTCCTGATTTTTCCCATTGCTACAAACAGAAACTGTAGCTGCTGTAGTGAGCTCCATAGTTCCACAACAGAGTTCCTCTGGCTCTTTCTTGTGGCCTCAGCCTGGCTCACCTCACCCCAACTGGGCTCAGGACGATTGCCTTGAGACCCACACAGGAGAGAAATCTCTGTGGAATGCACTGTCACAGTCCAACTTATCTTCTGAATAGTAAAGAATTTCAAGCCCTAGGGCACAAGTGACTTTCCAAACTTCCTCTTCTACCAGTCAAGAAACAATGAAGAGATAATCTATGACAGCAAGGAAGGAGGTCGCTAATGCCCTAAGGTTTCAGAGAGGCCCCTGGAGGGTTCCCTATCTGAATCACTGGGCTTAGAAGGAAGTTGGATTCCAATGAACCTTGGGAAAGATGAGATTCGCTCATTAAATCTTCCCTATAGTTTCTGTCTGCTGTTTCACATTCACTTTAAACCTCTAACTCCCCCCAGGGAAGACACTAAAACACCAACAGGCCCCTGGAAGCTTAGAGACTAGCCAACTAATACACCTCCATCACCAAGGAACCCCCACAGGTCAATTCAGCAGGACCAATAGTGGAAGTCAGGCCCTCCAGTGTTAACTTCAGAAATTCTTTTGCCAATCCGGTAGTATCAGGGGTGTCTGAAACCCCATAAAATAATGCATCTGGCCTTACTGCATTATGCCTCAAAGTGGAAGAAAAGTAACTTTCTGATTCAACCTATGAAGACTAACTTGCATGTATGGTGATGTTCATTGACCTGGGACAAGCAGAAAGGAAGGGCCAAAAAGCTATAAACAAATCAAAAAGGAGGTGCTTCAGATTCAAGAGGTCATTCAAAAAATTTTACTAAAGGCAACTTTGTGTCAGACATTATCATACTTATGTTTAGAAAATACAAGAAAATAGAGATGATGAGTAACTCACCCAAGGTCACTTAACTGTTAAATGATATACAAGTAAGTGCTTGATCTCCATACAGGCAAGTTCAAATCTACTTCTTTCCACTAGACATTGTGAACATGTGAATCTTTTGTTTTCATTTTCTTTTAGAGTAGTATTTTGGGTTTCCTACATATTCTAAACATGGTATATAATTTAAGGTTACTGCCAGAGTTCTCTTTACATCTTTATCTCTATGTTAGTGGAAATTAATTTCCATTATTGAGGTGGACTTTTCCCTGATCTTTTATTCATGTTGGGAATGCTTCACTTAAATTTCTATTTTAATCTCTTTCCATTTATTCGATCCTCAGGTCTACTAAGAGAGAAAGTTCTACAGTCTTCATATTCTCACAGTAATAGAAAAATGTTTCAATTCTTTTTGCTATACATAGCCACCAAATGACAAGAATGAGAGCAACATCTCTGAAATACAAAGCTCTTTCTCCAAATGTAAAAGAAAAACAATTACAGCAGCAATAATGACAAATAAGGATAACACTCAATAACACTGAGTCTGTGTTAGACTCTAAGTGTTTTCATATTCATTTATTTGCTCCTTTAGTAACTACATTGGCCACAAGGTAAGTCTGATATATTTCCCTTCTAATCTTCTGAGCAGAGTCCTATAGAGTTTTCATAACTAATCTTATGAATTCAATAAATAAACAGCACGAAGAGACCAAGGCTTTCAAGCAGACTACCTTCAGGAGCTTTTGTTACTAAAAACTTTTTAAATCATGAGCTGTAGAAATTTAACAGTTTCAAATTTCCTTTTAGTGAAGTACACATAATTCTAATCTCTAGCTTCACAATGTTTAATTTTGAAAAACTCAGTAGCCAATATCCATGACACTTTCTGAAAGTGCATACCACAGATCTGAGGGTTTCAGCGGGTCTTACTAATCTGGCTAACCCTGATACAGTAACATCACTTCTGAGATATATCAGAGTTCAAAAAAAAACCACCCAAGCCTTCTTATATTCTTACCATGAGATGTTGTAATTACCATTGCCAAAGCTACTCCTGGAGTATTTGGAAATGTTAGAAGAATTATCTTAAGTCTAAATGGCATCAGTATTACTAAAGCCCTGTTTCCAGTTTTCCACTTCACTTCTTTGTGTTAAAACACACTGTGATTGTAAAGAGAAAGGAAGGTTCTGCCTGACCACAGAAAGAGACATAGACACATCATTGTGTCCATTTTATCACTGTTGCCCAGTAAGTCATTGCCATGAATCTATGATCCTGAATGTTGATGCCACATTCTTCCCATGGTATATACCCATCCACTTCAGGTTGGAGTTCTGGCATTTGCAAGGAGAAATTTCCCACTTAATTTATTGTCATTCATCATGCATGACTTCTGTTTGTTATCTATAATTTTGGAATAATAGTGAGTAGAGAAGTGTTAGTATTAAAGTGAAAACCAAAGAACACGATGCACAGAGGAGCACCCAGCCTGGGGTGTGGCTCACAGCAAGGTGTTTAATATAGGCTTGAAGTGAGTTTGGAGAGGATGTCACCATTTTTCTATTATGGCTGAATTTCAAGATGGAACCATATGGTGAAGACACGAGGCTTGTCTTCAGACTCACCACAGGTGCTCTTTAACAACTTCAATTAAACAAATCAAAAGGATCATCTTTAGGAACCTCTGCAAAGGCATCTGACCTCATCCTTGCACAACCTGTTGATCCACGTTTTATCAAGGATCACCCTGGACACTTCAAATGTCTGTGCAGATTAAGCAGTAAGACTTCTGAAAGACACAAAGGGATTGATCCACACTGTACCACCATCAGACAAGTGCTCCTTCGTCACAAAGAACGTCAGCACACATAACTCTCTTGTTTCTAAAACAAGATATGGTCAGAGCTGAGATAACCTCCAATATATTCCTCTGGTAGCTAAAGTCTAACTTGGTAAATATTTGTGTAAGAAATTCTAATCAAGTTTCTTTAGGTAAAGTTAAAATTCAAAATATGAAGACTGGTTTCTTATTTTCTTTCTCTTTGAAGTCAAAGGGAAATTTTAAACAATAGTAATAGAGGCAACATTCAACACGAATTGATTCTGGTAGGCACAGACCACAACAGGATATCTAGATGTACAGCTTTGGAGACCCCAGGATTTTCAATTTTATGTATATACTAGTATCATTTTTTACCCAATCACATCAAACATATGATAAAGTGCAGGTCCTACTTTCCTAATATTTAGTTTTCTGTTGACAGTATTTACATTTTAAAATAAAATTTTTTAAAAACAGTTTTAATCCTACCTCCAGGTACCTTTTCTACCCTAACACAAACTGGGAAGTATTTTTTCTAGTGTGAGGGATCTAATCCAGGGCCTATGCACACAAAACACATAGTCTACCCTAGAGCTGTAGTCTCAGCTCCACTTAGACTTTTGTTCAGATACCATATACAAAAAGTTAAATAAAATATTTTTACTAGACATGTTAACATACCTTTACATTAAGAACAATGCCTTTGAATTGGGAAATGTGAGCTCAAATCAATTGTTAATTTTGTGGCATAAGACTCATCTCAATTGCTGTCATAGTTTCTTCATCAGCAAAATGAGGGCCATCAGAACAAGCTCAGAGTTTGCTGTAAATGCTCCCATGTGGCAGTGAATACAGACACAGTGAAAGAGGAGATGCTTACTGTGCTTGTGTGAAGGAAAGAACTGATAGAGAATTGACCTTTTATTCCCACATCATGGTGAGCTCTGGGAGAGTAATTGTGACTGACACTTGGAGATCAATCAGTAACTGTCTTGCTTTATGATCCTGTATTAGTATCTAGTATTCCTCCTACTCCAATACAATTTATTTGAAACACATGTAGCAGATATTCTGTCATATATTTTCACCTCTCCAATACTATAGAACATTGTCTGAACTATGTGATGTTAATTATTCAAAAACTTGTAAAAATTATCTTGACTAGAATTTTAGACATTTGGCTTAAATTAAATCAATAGATCTGTACCATAATATAGAAATAATGTGTTAAGCAATAGGAAGTAAAGTGGAAATGCTATTATATAATTTACAATATGCAAATGTTCTTTTAAGAACATTATATACATTGGCATATTTAATCTTCATATTTTTAGGTTCTATTATTAGCCTATTCACAGATAGGGGAAGTGAAAGAGTAATCTGTAATTGGCTCAGTGTTAATTAAAAGATAAAGTTGCTCCCAAAGCTCCAGCATTCTAGCTTGAAAAGATCTCAGTAACTAATCTTCTTCCTCTGTTCTTTTAAGACATTCTGTCTCAAAGAAATAAATGATTGTTACTCCTAATTTAGGAAATTCAGTAAAAGAAGGAGGAGGAAGAAAAGAATGAGGAGGAGGGGGAGGAGGAGAAGGAGGAGGGGGAGGACAAAAAGAAGAAGAAGAAGAAGAAGAAGAAGAAGAAGAAATGAGTCATTAAGATAGCTCTAGAAACATTTCAGTTGAAACTTTGACATATTTATCTATATGCAGGCTACAAAGGATGATATTAAGGGAATAAAGCATTTGAAACAATTCAAAAATCACGTGTGACAGAGTCTCAGAAAACTAAGAATACAAAATAATTTCCTCAGCTTAAAAAAGAATAGCTACAGAAAACCCTGCAACATGCCTCAGAACTGGATGCTTCTGAAGAAGGTAAGGATGTTAATGAGGCAAGAAATCCTCATTCACTAGTTCAACATTGTATTGGAATTTTTTAAAAAACCTGAAAATAAAGAAATAAACTTGTCTTTACTCACAAATCACATGATTTTTTATGTCAAAAATTCCAAAAGAGCTACAAAAACCTTCTGGAATTAATAAGTCAATTTAGTAAAGTCATATAATAAGCTGTTAATATAAGTGTATTGCTTTGCTAATACCACACTGTCTTGATTACTGTATTTCAACAAGATATTTTGAGAGTTGCTTTCCTAACACATTAGCAATAAACAACTTAAACACTTGAAAGGACTGAAAAAATAAATACTTATTTATAAAACTAACAAAATATATATACTGTCCCTGTGGAGAAAACTATAAAACTGATGAAAAATCAAAAAGTTGATTCTAGGAAGATATTATATATATAATATATATATGTATTATATTAAAATATATATATTATATATACATATTTGTGCATTATATATAATACATATATACATATGTATTATGTGTTATACATGTGTTATGTACAACATACTCCAAATTAAAATTCTAGAACACTCTTTTAGATAATGTCCCACTAATTCTAAAATTATGTGGAAAGACAAATGAGCACCTATAGCCAAAACGAGACTGAAGAACACAATTGGAAGATTCACTTTATCTGGCTTTGAAATATCTTGTAGAGCTGTAATAATCAAGATGGTGTGGTATCAGCAAAATAATACATACAAGTGAATGAAATAGGACAGAAAATTCAAAGATAGAACCATATGAATATCAACTAATATTGAACAAAAAAGTAAATAGACTTCAATCTTTACTACAAGTGGTTCTGAAAAACTATTATATCTCAAAAATGAAACATAAATCCTTCCCAAAAATTAATGGAAAATGAAGATAGAATGAAAAGTAACAAATTTTAAAACTATATATAATTACTAGAAGAAAACTTAGGAAAATATGTAGATAACCTTGACTTTGCAGTAATTTTTAGATAAAATTCCAAAAGTACTACACTTGATCATAGCCAAAAGGCCAAGAAGTGACTAAATTCCAAAAATATGATTGCTGAAGGGAATGAATCAGTAAGACAGACTTTATTAAAATCAAATATTTCTGCTTTATGGTTGAATCTGTGAAGATAGTAAAAAGACAAGCCACAGGCTGGGCAAAAGTATTTTCAAATCACATAACGGAAAAGAGAACTTTATCTCTGTTATACAGAGAACTAAAACAGTGATTAAAATATTAATTGGTCAGAAGATAAAAACATGCTCAAACAAAGTACTTATACAGATAGAAAATAAGGGTTTTTACGGTGTACAATTCCTTTTAAATTGACCAAGTATAAAACAGAGCAAGGAGTTATTATGATATAATTATTATAATGCCTAAAATCTAAACAAAATAAAACAAAAAATCCTGCCAGAACAATTGCTGTTGAACATGTGGAGTAAGAACTCTCGTCTGTTCATAGTGGGAATTCAAAATAGTATGTGCACTTTAGGGAATAGTTTCTTGTAAGGAGAAACATAACCTTACTATAAGATCAAGTAATGATGCCTTTAGACATTTATTTAACTGATTTGGGAACCTGGGCCTCCACAAGAATGTGCACTGGAATGCTTACAGAAATTTTATTCATAATCACCAAAAATGGAGGCATTCTTTAACATTTTTAACCTCTTCCAACCAGACCCCACTGCCCAAAGGCACATGTAGTTGTGAATTCATGGATCAATGCACTGATGAATATAATGACCCTGGGATCCAATCATTGCCTCCCCCATGAACACAGGAGACCTGGAAATATTTTGGGCCTAAACCAGAATACCTAATAAAAAGAAATATATGTCTTGAATATTAGTGTCTGGGGAAGATGAACTCATGATCTCTCTAATGGATTGAGAATAGCTGTGATGTTCTATGCTACATGGGATGGTTATCAAAAAATTAAAATTATTCTCCATTTATATTGTAAATAGCAACAAAAGCCTACAGGACATCAACAGCAAAACAAAATATAATGTCCTTCCTTAGTTAGGAGAGAAATTGTGGTGATGTAACTACTAGAGGACAACACAAACTCTTAGACATCAAGGTTAGGAAGTATGCTTTCTTTTTCCAGAGGCAAGCATCATCCTTAAACAGCAAAAGGATGCATTTACAGCAATGATTTTTGGCAGAACCAAGTTTGTCCCTCAGGGAATATTTTGAAAAATGTAGAGACATTTTCATTTGATACAGCTTAGGGAATAGCAGGGTTATTAAGATCTGGTGCAAAGAGGGCAGCAATGTTGCTAGACAACCTACAAAGGATTGGATGGTAAGCTTCCTGTGAAGAAGAATCATCCAGCCTAATGTGCTAATTGCCAAGGATGAGAAATTTTGAGTTTCAACATAGGGTGACCCATCTTCCAATATATTTGATGGTAATAGAATAAGCTATGTACTAATTATAAGTATGAGAAATTTAAATAATTTTGCATCTTCTTATCATGATGGAACAGAGACAACAAATTCATTATATTGATAATTACAGGGAACTTTCTAAAATATAATAAAATGCTTGCAGGAATTCAATCAAACAAATATCTTCAGGATAAACTTCAAACAAGAAAATGTGCTCTTACTGGTAAACACGAGTCAAACAGAAGGGTTATATATACCTCTACCCCTAATTCTGTACTTACAGAACTGCATTACAAAGTGATTCTACAAAAATGATCAATACTCATATTGAATTGATCATGACAAAAGAAAACACAATACAACAGAACAAATCTGGAGAGTAGAAACAGTGAAACCACACCAACAATAGGCTCAGGTATCATTCCTCACTGCCCCTTATCCCAAATGTTTGGATTCCTTCTTTGCAAGCTGTGATGGCTCCACTGATTGCCAACTTGAGTGGATTAAAAGACTCCTGAAGAAATGATTAGATTGTGACGCCATTGATCTTATCAGCTGATCAATGGGGTTAACGCACTGATGAGTTCAAAGCAGAAAAGGCTGATAGAGGCTGATTCTTGCATGGAGAAAGTGGGTCGTGAGGTGTGGCCTAAAGAACTGCACATTGGATCCCTTACCCTTTCCTCTCTGGTTCCTCACATGGGCTTAGCTTCTGGGCCTTCATGAAATGAGTAACTTTCTGCCACCCTCTGCCACCTCTAACTTTGCCATGATATTTCTGCTTTGGGATCAGCTACCATGGACTGAAACTACTGATAGCACGAGCCAAAATAATCCTCTATCTTTTTTTTTTTTTTTTTTTTTTTTTGAGACAGGGTCTTGCTTTGTGGTTCAGGCTGGTCCTAAACTCAGCCTCAAACTCACATTACAGCAATCCTCCTGCCTCTGCCTCCTGAGTGCTAGGATTACAGGTGTGGACCACCATGCCCGGCACTGTGGTATGTGGTACTGGTTGCTGCTGGGCGTGAGTCTCCGCGCCCAGTATGGTATGTGGTTACCAGTGATAGAACCCGGGTCCTTGAGCTTGTAAGACAGGCACCAGAACCACTGAGCTAAATCCCTGGCCCCAATATAATCCTCTCTTTTAAGTTGCAAGTGTCAAGTATTTTGTGCTGGCCTTGGGAGAGCCGGATCTTGGGTTGTGACTCTTTCACTGAAGAACAAATACAAAGAAATGTGTCTATCAAAATTCATCAAAGTAGATCTATGAGAGAATCATGAAATGACAATGGTTTTATCCAAATAATATGAGACCTCCATTACAGGTTGAGATCACAGAATATTAGAGATGAAAACAAAGTTACTAATTATTTGATTTAAATACCACAAAACATACAAGAGTGCATTAACTGAGTTGACAGGTTGATGGGTCTAATGCCAATAGTCACATAAATATCAGACCCCAAATCCTGGCCCCTATTAAACTGAGATAATATACACATTAATTATGCACAGACATTTCAGACTTTGTGTGCTTTTTGGTGTATTCTACATAATGTGGATAAACTGACTCACATATTAGAAAGCTTTTCAGTACTTTATAAAAAGGTATTCCAGGAAAGCGTAAGTCTAAGAAAACAAAACAACTTTAGTTAAAACTATCCCATAGCAGAGTATGAACTTGATATCGTCATACAATAGCTGTGTGATATTTAGCTGTTTCAGACCCTCAGTGTGATTGGAGCTGGATCAAGTGAAATAGTAGCAAAGAGTCCCAAAGGAAGAAAGTGACAAACCCCAGGAAATCCCCTGTTAAAATGTAAAGATACGGTGTATAAGACTTTACCAAAATAACCTGCTTCATTGGTTCTCAATATCCACTCCCCATCTTTGATCCCTCCCCAAAATAACCCACAATACCTTACGTGGTATTTTTTTTTTTTTAAGGTTTTTTGAGACAGGGTCGCGCTTTGTGGTTCAGGCTGGCCCTGAGCTCAGCCTCCAACTCACATCACAGCAATCCTCCTGCCTCTGCCTCCCAAGTGCTGAGATTACAGGCGTGAGCCACCACGCCCGGCCCTGGTATGTGGTATTGGTTGCCGCTGGGGTGAGTCTCCACACCCAGTATTGTTATGTGGTTACTGGGGATTGAACCCGGGTCCTTGCGCTTGCAAGACAGGTGCCGGAACCACTGAGCTATATCCCCGGCCCTTACGTGGAATTTTTAGTACAAATTGGTTTTCAGTAATTTTTTACAAAGCAAGAACCACTGGAATTTATCAACAATTTAATGTACTCCCTCTATGCATGATCATAACACATTTCAAAATACATATGCATGCAAAAAGGTGCAGGCAAACTAGTTATATTGGTATATTTTTTTGGTTAATGCGCCTTTTGAAAAATCTACCGAAGTTGTCCAATGCTCCCAGAAAAATGTGCATGTCTGCATCCAAGTGGGGTATGATTTGCGTATATGTGACTCACAAAATACCAGAAGCTCCTCAGTGAACACCAAATTTTTGAGATGAAGAATTCTGTTGTGTGTAGGCTGGCCTTAATACGTACACTACTGAACAATTTAAATAAGCCTCAGGGCCTTAGTTTCTGCACTGCTCAGACGGTATACTTGGCTACTGTGTCACTTTATAGCATGTAGAGGATATCTCAGCAATCAGGACGCTCCACTTGCTGTCCCCTAGCAGCACAATTTAAGGAGTTCATGTCCTCTCTTGGGGACAATTATAAAGTGAGGAGTAGATACAAGATGATCTCTAAGTACCTGGAGGGTCTAATGTTTTGGAATTCTTAATTCAGGACAGAATAAGGTGTAAAGGAAACAACTTTATCTCCCTAATAAGCAGTTACAGCCAGCTTCTCCTGCTTTATACAAGGAGATTTCTGGGAGCACTCAAGCCACAATTGTGAGACAAGACATACTTGCTCCTGGCTAAGATCAAGGTGTGGGAGGTGATGAAGGAGACTATAGCAGCGGGTATCAGCTTTGCAATCAGCTCTTTCACTAAGGTTATTGGCCACAAACCTTTGAAGGACTGAACTTTATCAGTAGCCACATCTTCACTTTCAATAAGACCACAAGGATAAGGATTCAACAGGGTTTCCAGAGAATAGTCAGGAAGTAGCTTCTGAGCCTAAAGAGAAGGAACAGCTGTTTCTGGGACCCCGGGGGTGTTGTAGCTACTCTTTCAGTGTCAAAAGTGTTTGGAAGCTGCATCCGCCTACTCACTGAGTGTCTGTAAGTAATCAAGAGGCTTTCCCGAGGCACAACACCAGGATAAATCACTGTCTTGGGGAAGATCACACTTTAATCACATTCACTGATAACATTTTTAATTTTTTGCCAATGAAAGATCTAGAGACTTGACTTAAATTATATCTCTCTTAGGTCTCAACTTACTCATCTCTGGAGTGTGTGTGTGTGTGTGTGTGTGTGTGTGTGTGTGTGTGTGTGAATTGGACAATAATCTCTTTAAGGCTTTTTTTTTTTTTTTGCTAGTTTGACTTTAATTCTTGAATATTTTTCACAAAATTAAAATCTTTGTTTAGAGTCCACACTTCTCTGGATTTTTTTAAAGAGAGAAGAATTGATCATTATTTTGGACTTTCTGTTATAATCATTAATTTCCTTTATTGTAATAGATTTTCAGAGATATGCTACATGAGGAAAATTCTTTGGATTGCCTTGCATTGAATTTTCCTTTGAAATGCAAAGGGAATGAAGAGCTAGAATATAGTCCTGTGTGGAGAGATATTCTTCTAAACAGATATCCAGTTGCAGGCCCCACAGATTATATGATCATTCATTTATTTAACAGTATTTAGTGGACATTTGCTATATTCCAGAAAATTCTAAGTTAAATATTAGTTTTGCACTCAATATGCTTGTAGTGGTTTGAAAATTAAATGGTACCTACAAGGTATCTTGTTCAAATACCCAAATCAAGTTTGATGTTCCCTGATGTAGTTCTTATCTGTGACTGTCTTGCCATTCTTTAATTAACTTAGACAGTGGGTAGTCACTATTGTTTTCATAACAACTCACTTCACTTTTTATAGCTAAACCTACCTTCCTGCAAAACTAAGCAAGAAGAGTACAAATGAGATGCTTACTTTGCAACGAAGTAAAAACAAAAGGTAAAATTGGAAAGAAGCCTTTGACTTCCTGGATCAGTGTGGCCTCAAGAGTTATATATGAGCTGACTGCAAATAGGGAGGTAAGATCCTAAAATCAAGGCAGGTGCTTGCCCTTTCTTGCTGGGTTTTTCCATCTCTCAAAAAAAAGGGGGGGTTGTTTGTATTACGTGAAAAGAAAAGTTTGCATTTATGAGTATACTAATTTAAAAAATATGAAATCTATATAGTGTTTTATTACAACTGAGTCAAATCCATTAAGGTTGATAAAAAGAATCATGGACTTCAAGTGAACATCGTAATCCAGACTCTAACTCAAGATGTCTTCATGACCAATAAACAATGAAAATTGCATTGTTCAACTGTGTGAAGATCTACAGACTGTTTCTTCATTAGCCAGAGTGCCAATTTTCACTTCTTCTTTAGCCTAGCCACACTGACTCTTTTCTTTCTACCACTTAAAGATCTGGGCTTTTTTTCCATCATAAAACTTTTGACTGCTACTGTGTTTCTTCATCTGTCAAATAGGAAATCTTGAGTGTTTTCAAAATTTGTTCTTTAGCACTCATAGTAAACAAATCTATATTTCCAAGGAAGCCACTGTCCAAGGCACCTGAAACTACCAGGGAAAGCCATGATGCAAAGGTGTTTTGGTCTTAAGAAATGAGGACATTGTCCTATTCCACATCATGGTTCTTTGGATGACATAACTGTTCCACCTCCAACAGGATCTGTGTGATGCTATTCTTGTTTAGGGCATTTCTCGTTCAGTCGCTGTCTTCCATTTAAACCCTCAGCATTGAGGAAGAGAAGTTGCAAGAACTGGTTCTAATTTTTTATTTTTTGTCTCAACAAAGAAAAACACAAAATGTCTGGAGATAAACTCAGAAATGAGTTTCCAGTTTGAAAGCAAGGCCTGGTCTCAGTGTACATGCTCCTGTGTGCTTTCTCTCTCTTTTTTCCCATGATAAGTCACAGATCTGCATGGTTTTTCCTTGTCTCTCTGCCACAAAAGCAAACAATTTAGAAAACTTCTAGTCAAACTCCTCATTTTTGACCTATAAAAACCATGAGTCAAAATATGAGGTATAATAGTCAACGAAACAGAAGATCTTGCTTCTTGGGGCAAGGTCAAAGCAAGTGTATAGAAATTCTCTTTCCCAAAGCACTGATCTCCTTGCTCTATCTGCCACCCTAATTCATTTGTTGTGTAGCTGGTTCCATTGTTTTTTAGTTCATATTATCATGCTATTGTTTTTTTAATTGAAATCTTTATTGGTAGATTACATATACACATCATAATTGCACTCGACAATGGAGATTTGTACCAGTATAAGACACAACTTAATTCTTATTTTTTCCCATAGTCCTACCCACCCTACCACCCCCCATATACATAAAATTTGTTTCCTTTCTTTTTTGTTATAATCTCATTATTTGTTCCTCTTCACCCTATTTTACTTTGAGTATTTCTATTTCACAATATATAACATACAATTCAAGAACTTATTTACATCTTTATTTTCTCATACCAGAGAAAAGATGAGATATTTACCTATCTATGACCTATTTATTTCACTTAGGAGGATATCCTCAAGGTATGTCTATTTAAGTATAAATGATTCAAACTTATCATTTTTTATGGCAGAGTAATACTCCATTGTGTCAAAGAACCACAACTTATTTATCCAGTCTCCAGCTGATGGACATTTTGGTTTTTTCCAAGATGTAGCAATCACAAACTGAGCTGCTATAAACATGGGTGTACATATGTCACTGTGATACGAGTTTTTTTAAATTCTTTTGTGTATATAAGTAGCAGGGCGATGGCTAGGTCAAATGAGACCTCCAATCCTAGCTTTTTGAGGAATCTCTGCACTGATCTCCACAGGGGTTGTATGAGTCTACAGTCCCACAAACAGTGGAGAAAGGTTCCTTCTTCTTCGCAGCCTCACCAACATTTGCTGCTGTCTAATTCTAAAATGGCAGCCATTCTTTGTGGAGTGAGATGAAATCTCAGTGTTGTTTTCATCTGCATCTCTCAAATGACTAATGATGTTGAGCATTTCTTCATATGCTTCTTAGCTGCTCTTACTTCTTACTTATCACGTTACTATTTTGTGAAGGAGAAATATATGACTTCTAGTTCATCCCCTTTCCTTATACTAAGATTACTGGGAAGAAACAGATGTATGAAATAAATACTGTTACCTAATTTCTAATTCAATAAAAGGAATCAATACACGGAAAAATATCTTTAATTCCTTTTACCTCTTTCCTAATCTTTAACCCATTGAAAGCATACTTACTGGTCACTTACTATGAGCTAGTCCTGGAAATAAGCAAATAGACATGTCTTAGTGGAGTTCATAGAAAGTCACAACCTATAAGAGCAGTTCAAAGTAACTGTTACAGTGATACATTGTGGGAAGATCTAAAAATATGTCTTGGAGAACTGTAAAAGCATAAAAGTAGAAAGTGTGAAAAGATAGTGATGCCAATGACAAATAAGAAAATCCTGGAACTTTTCAAAACAAAGGCCACAAGAAGATACAACATACAGGAGCTGAAATGAGGAAAACAAATTAAAGACAGAGAAACTGATATCTTGGTCCATTTGGTCTTGGTCTTCACAAATTCTAACTCTTCCAATCAGTTAGCATGCCTGCGCTTTGCTTTTCTCATTCTGCCACCCCCTTGTAACCTCTTCCCCTTTCTGAGGTGCCTTGTTCACCATTACAATTCACTCTCTGAATCTTAACTTTCATTACATTTGAATTAATCTTGCATTCTGTGAGGACACAAAATTTTGACCATATGCTCTAAATTTTCCTCTCTCTCTCTTTTTTTTTTTTTTTTTAGTTTTTCTGAGGCCTCTCCTACTTTCTGGTCTTCCTTATTCTCTTCCACTTTTCCCTGAAGTATTTTATTATCTATTTATTTCATTATCTCTCATATTCTTATTATAAAAATTCAAGTAGAAGATTATGGAGGAGGATATGAGAATCTCCCATTGACAAAGACTCCCATTCTTCTTCAAGTTAGCATTATAAGTAGTTTCCATTTTTATTTTATTTATTTGTATTTTTACTTCAATTTCCTTTTGCTCCCAAATATCCTCAAATCTTTAATCTTTCTTGAAAAAGTTATTTGCAAGCTTTTCAAGAGAATTGAAATTATCACCCTTAAAGCACTTTCAAACTTCTTCGGTAATTCCAGAATTCTTTCCCTAATTTAGGATATTTTTTATTTCCATTTCCTAAGAATATATCTAAGATTACTGGGAAGAAACAGATGTATGAAATAAATAATGTTACCTAATTTCTAATTGTTAGAAATGAATAGATTAATTTTGTACCCCTTAACATTACACTTAATGCATCATATGTCCCTTCTATTCTAATCTGTTTCCCCTCTTGATGGCAATTTCAAAAACTACTAACAATTTTTTAACTTTTGTCTTAGTGTCGGTTGTATGAGTCCATGGAATTCTTTCTTGAAGTTCCTTTTTTTGGCTCATCTTGATTCTGTATCATGGAGTGTGTCCCTCCTAGAGTTTAACTCTCAGGTATAGTCTGTCCAGCTGCCCACAACAGAGTCATATTATACTTAGCAATTGAGGGGCTATTTCTCTTCCCTATAGGATGCTACGTCTCTGAAGATAAAGTGTATGTTTTATTTTAAATACTCTGAGCACCTAGCAAAGAATCATGGATGGTAAACTAATGCTGGACCACCTAAAGGAAGAAAAGAGGGTGAAAAGAGATTGCTTCTTGTGAGAATACAGCTCTGTAAACTCGAGGCAGTATAGTAATTCTACAGCAAGTCTACGACATGCCACATGTTCCCCTTTATCCATGTAGGCTCCATGTTCCAGTCATAATGATACTTCCCCAACTCCTTTTGTGCCGTTGATGAAACTGCACATGTTTAGCAACTGAACAAATCTTAGATCCCAGCTTTGAGTATAAAACATTACCAAACCTATTTTTTATCCTAGGTGACATGTCTGAATTCTGCAGATTTCCTTCTGATGAGAACATTGGGTACTTTAACACTTTGAGAGCAGGTGCGGAGCTGCTGTGATCCCAGGTCATGCAAGACAGAGATTCTGTAAATTCAGAAGTAGTGAGAAGAGCATGGGACTGGCAGGATACTGTGATGACTTCATGGTCAAGTATAAAGAGGAGACTGAGTTCCCAACAAAGGAACAGAGGATGAAATCATCGTCTTGGCTGTGCTCAGGACTGAAATTGTCCAACTATACGATGGAGCGTTCAGTCTGTGAATATGATCGGGGGCAGAACTGACTCACCCTCGGATGCCAAGAAAGAAATATAACTCTCCATGTTTTAAAAATGGCAATTTCCCCTACTGTCTGCTGGGTCCTGTATGCTGGCATATTGTATTTAAGCAACTGAGTTATCAAAAGATGACTTGTTTCTAAGAGAAAGTGAACAGATTAGGCAGCTGCAATAAATTTTAATAAACATCACCTAGGCAGGGCTTAAAAGACTTGAAGGTTCTCGTGGGCACAGCTTCATTTGCGCTCGGCCACCCTAGGTCTTCAGCAATGCGTAGAGTGGTTTTCTGTTAGTCTTCTTATCTGAATGCCTCTCACGGAGTTGTTGCTAAGTTTAAATGAACAGATAGCCAAACAGCACTTAATACAGCCCCTGGTGTAAGGCGATCTAGTGAGAGGTAGTTATTGCTGCTCTCATAGGGAATATCTTTATAATCATGAAGAATGCAATGCCAAGAATGTAGCTCAGTGGCACCGCACCTGCCTGGCAAATGCAAGGTCCTGAGTTCAATCCCTGAAACAAACAAACAAACAAAAACTCCTCCAAAAACAAAAACAAAGAGTATGAGTGGTGGAATAACATAAACCTGGCCTCACAGCTCAATGTTACCTCTTCATAGCTGCATAAATCTGGGATGTTAACTGCAAATCCTGAGTTTTCTCATCTCTACCATGGGGATGATTAAAACATTTGTAAACCATAAAATTTTTGTGAAAGTCAAACAGCATTAGAAAGTAGCTAGTGTAAGTTATAATTCTTAGTATCATTTTCAATCCTCTTGCCAGGCATTAATACTCTTTGAGAGTCCCAGGCTAAAGTCAGACATAGAATCCTGATTTGGGGCCATCTGGTAAAGCGAACTTTGAAAGTATGTGAATTCCATAAGGTCACGGAGGTCAGTGTGGTACCTGTGCTACTCCTAGGTAGGAACTGTCAGAAAAGAAAAAAATATTTAATCTTTCCCAGTAAAATAAATGAGCTAAAAGCCATTTTTTATTTCCTGAGGCTGTTGTTTGGCTACTGTACATAATTATTGAGTGGAAAACTTCTGATACAGTCTGTAGTGATTTTTTCTCTTTAGAATCAAATCTCAGAAATAAAACTGCTAGTCAAATGTTGAACATTCTTAAGTCTTATAAAATATTATTCCATTTTCCTCTAGAGTAATTAAAGTAGGCTACATTTTTGAACTTGCCTACATTTTTGAACCTTCTAAAACACTGCTTATTTACATTCAAAAAGGATAAAAAGAGATTAATTTATCTAGCAGAAAGCTATAATGGTCAATTTTCCTTTTGAATTTCTGGTAAAACTGAATTTTTTATGCATTTGTTGGTCATCTACAGTCTTTATTTGTTATTTGAGTAACACTGGTCTCCTACGATGAGTTGTCTGCAAACAGAGAGAGTATTATTTCTGCCTTTCTGATTTAAGCTTTATCATTTCTTGTTTGTTTGTTTGTTTTTGGAAGGAGGAGTCGCTCACAATCTACCAATTTACAATGGTTTACCAATATAACACCATCATAAATTGGGGTTCACTTGTATGTAAAGTATTCAAATAATTCCACAAAAAGAAAAGAGCCTGGTTTGAAACACAGGGGTCAGGCCACTGTGCTTCCTCTTCACTCTGCAGATGTACTTTTCCTATTTTCACTCCAACCAGATTCATTCTACAGAGTCTGTTTTTTCTTCTTCTTTGAATAAAACTTAGCTACTCTTAAAAGAAAATAAAAGGGACACAGATCCTGAAAGACATTTCTCAGAGGCAAATATACAAATTATCATTTGATATATGAAAAATGATAAACATCACTAATCCTCAGAAAAATGCTAAGTGAAATAAATTGGACACAGGTTAACTCTCTTACAGTTTCTATTGAGAAAGCTAGGTACAAACAATTAAAAGAGCAAAATGAAGCATCAGTGATAGGAAATAGGGAGGCAGATCCTTTGAAGATGGGGAGGGGATCTGGAGATGAAAAGGGAAGACAGGATGAAGTAACAAGGATTAAAATGTGATATGTATATGTACAACACCTCAGCATAAATATATTCATTACTATCACAAACATGCACTAATACATGATAAAAGCAGATTACAAAATGAAATCCCAGTGAACTACCTTATGTCTGGCAAATGGTTCCTATCAACAATGTCAAGTTTTGAACAAGATGTGCAGGAAATGGAATTCTTGGGAATGGTTGCTGGGGACTGTGAATTGATATACTCATTCCAGAAAACAGCATGGATCTTCCTCAAAGAATTAAAAATAAACTACCAACTACCATATGATGCAGCAACCCCAACTGGTGTGTATATCCAAGGGATATAAAGTCAGTATCTTGAAGAAACATAGGCATTGTCAAGTCCACTCTATGCACGGAAGTCAAGCTATGGAATGAAACTAAGTGTCCGTGGATGGAGAACAGATGAAGAGAAAATTACTAAAAGACTCATATTGCACAAATATCATTTAAGTATGTTCATCAATAATTATACATTATGTAGCATATCAAGTACTATGCATACTACCTCATTATATGTATTTATCCCTTGAAATAGAAATCTTGTGATTTGCAACAACATGGAAGAAACCTAAAGGCAACATGCTAAATAAAATGAGTGAGATGAAGAAAGATTGTGGTGGCCGGTAGCAGATGGGCTATGGGGAAATGGGCATAAGCTGGTGAAAGGAAACAAGGTTTGAGTTATGCAGAAGGGAAATATTTCAGAAGGTTTAAGACACACCATGGTGATTGTTGGTAATAATTCTTATTCTGTACTTGAAATTTTCGGAGGGTACATCTTAAAAGTTTCCCACTATACCTACAAGAAGCTGTGACTTTCTGAGTCTGAGCTGTGACAGTTCTGAGCAACTGAGGAATCAGTTGCTTTGTTTGCAGCACTCATTTAAGCATGTTTTACCCCACAAATATGTATACATTTAGCTGTTAATTATTCTGTAGTACACTTCAAGAGAAAGAAAACAAATGTTTCATAGACTTGCTTCTAGAGGGTGCAGAGCTCTTTTGGATGAGGGTGTTAATGGCCAGAGGAGTTGCCAGAGAATATTAGAATTCTATTCATCCAAGAACTCATTAACAAGCCAGGGTAGCACTTTGCATGAAGAACTAGACCTCTGTCTTCAGCATCATCGTAAGTGGCAGGACAATTAGGAACCACAAGACATAGACTATAGCTATATCTCCTTCAGTGCAGGTTGCCCAGCCCAGTGGTGACTGAGGAGGAACTCTGCCATATCGTTTTTATTCTGTGAGTTTTTTTATGGACCACGATAGAGTCAGCCATCAAGGCAGAACAGAGACCGAGTAAAAGAGTGGAAAAATCCATGAATTGAGAAGATGGAGGATATTTCTGACCTTTCAATTAGTTACAGGGTCTGACACAACTAGCGTTTCCAGACTGGACTTCATTGTAACATTGTATTAAATTATAAGTTCTAAATGTAATCTAGAATTCTTTTGCTTTCTGTATTTTTATAACCATTTGAAAACAATTTTGCATGGAATTTTTCTATTTATCATCAGGATTAAATGTTACAATTGAACAAATATTCTTTCTTGAAAAATCTTTCTTCTACAGTACAAAATGTCTGCCCCATCTCCATATTCACATGTTGAAGTCACACCACCAAAGTGGGTGATACAAGGGCATGGCACATTTGGAAGGTGCCTGGGTCAGGAGGGAAGAGACATACAATCAAGTGCTCTTCTAAAGACGTCTCCAGAGAGCTCGCTAGTCTTGTCCAACATGTGAGGACTCAGCACGCAAGCTCCCATCTGTGAACCAAGAGAAGAACAATTACCAGATAACCATTCTGCTCGTATCTTGGTCATGGACATCCTTCCCTGAAAAACTAAGAGAAAAAGTCCTGCTGTCTCTGAGCTACGCGGTTTTTGCTATTTGTTGTCATAGTTTGTACAGATTAAGACATTTTTCCAAAATCTACTTCCCATCATTATTACGGTGGATGAAATGTAACCTGTCTTTCGATGTGGTGTACTAGGTAGATTCTTCTGTTTAATGTCATTATTACCTTAGTATAGCTCTGATGGTAGCTTCAGGCACGGATGGCAGGTCTGTGCCTGCGCATACGCATCTCACCGGGATGGAGCCTCAACGCAAACTCATTTCATGTGTGCATCTCTCCGCATTCTACTTCACTCCTTTCCCCAGGACTGAAAAAATCTGTCTATTGCACGTGCTCCCGGCATAGGACCAATGCTGGGAAAGATGAATGACCTCGTGCATTAACCAATCAATGAACCTGGTAAATAAATATGAAATACGATCTGAAAGTACGGTGAGTGTTTAAATTTCAAAGTTATAGTAAAAGACACAATGTCATTAACCTCCCTCGGAACTCTCCTCCTCCCTCTTAACACACCTGTCCCTTCATTCTGACCATTTTCTCAAGCGCTTCTGAAAGTTCCCTTTGTGAGTATAATGGCTGCCTTGATGTACTGAACTAATTCAAAACTTTTAGCTTTCCTAGTCATTTTGATGTTTAGGAAAAGCCAGAAGTCATATGCTGCCAACTCTGATGGATAAGGTTGTCTCTAGCACACCATGAAGTTTTTATGAGCCCACATTTCCATAGGATGGAACCAGGCAACAGCATTCATCTTATTCTCTGTCACATTGGTCAAAGGTACTCAGGAAAGGTAGTTCCCAGAACTACTTCAGAGAGTTGTAAGGATGGATAAATGTCTTTGACACGAAGCAGAGTATTTCAGAGATGAGTGGCAATGTTTTCTTACTATAATATGTTTTTTTAAAAAATTAAAAATTCACCATTTATTTTTTATCACACCTTGAACTCCAGCTTTCTATAGAGCAGATATGAGAAAATTCCGAAACATGAGCTATATGTTTTCCCAGAAGATCCCTTGAGAAACAAAGAATCACTTGTCCCCAGCAGTGACGTCAGCATGTCACTTTGAGTCTTCAGTTTTTCTCTTCTCTGTTCCTTTATTTCCATCTCTACAGATCCTCACTTGACCACACTGTCAGCATCCAAGCCCTTATCTCAGGCTCTGAGTTTAAGGGAATCTGCAGTCAAATACAGTCCTGGAGGCTGTGATTCCACACAGCGATGACAGTTGTGATTTATGGAGCTCTGCAAACACAGGTGGGAGGATTCAGAATTGAGTGCATCCCAAACAGAAGTCTTGCGACAATATCTTATTTTCTTAGAAAAATGTTTTCTTCCACTGACATATTTTTGAAGCACTTGTCAGTTTTGTAGAGATCTGTAAAAAAGATGGATAGTGGTGCACCTGGTATCTACACATTGTTTTGAGACTTGTCTTCAGAATTTATTATGAAAGAGTCAAAGGAGCCTGATTGCCTTACCATTATGAAAATTAATCTTTTAACATGCTGTCATTTATATCTTATTGACTTTCTTCAAACACTAGCTATTATTTATTCATTGATAAATGATAAACATGAATATCTAGGTTTGTAATTTATTTTTCATAATAATGTAAAAATTATTTCCATTAGATGAACTCCTAGTGTCCTCATTCTGTCAAGTATTTTACATGTCATTATTTTAATTCTATGAACTACACAACTGCAGAGTAAATTTTACTGTTCACAACAGAAGTTTAGAAACATGAGTTTAATATTAGAAAAAGGTAAAGTGAAACAATTGCAGAATTCTGTGCTGTGATTTTTTTTTTTTTTTTTTTTTTTTGAGACAAGGTCTTGCTTTTTTGTAAGGTCAGGCTGGCCCTGAGGTCATCCTTGAACTCACAGCAATCCTCCTGCCTCTCAAGTGCTGGAGTGCAATCACCCGATTGCAGGAGTGAGCCACTATGCCTGGCACTGTAGTATGCAGTTCTGATTGCTGGTGTATGTGAGTCTCCACACCCAGCATTGTTTATGTGGTTACCAGGGATCGAACCCAGTCCCTTGCACTTCCAAGGCAGACACTGGAACCACTGAACTAAATCCCTGGCCCCACTGTGATTATTTTTACCCAACATTAAAATATATTTATATTTCTCTCACCAGAGTTTCAATATTGATATATTGCCTATTTTTAAAATATGTATTCTCAAATATTTTGATAGATAAATAATATCTAGTTATTAATTATTGGTATACAAAATAAAATTGACTTTTTAATATTTGCATTATATGACTGCCAAATTTACTTACTAATTCTAAGAAATGATTTAATTTTGTAGTTTTAAGAAAATAGTTTTGGTTTACTTTATTTCTTGTTTTTATGATTTAATTTATACATTAAGTGCTCACAGTATTGCCCCGTCTAACCCCTCCAGATTAACATTGCACTCAACTCATAAAAAGAAACTTGTCTTTTACCCTCATGGTAAGAGAGACCATGTCTTAGTTATTTACTCACTGATGTGGCAAAATACTTGATACCCACAATTTAAAGGAAAGAAAGTTTATTTGGCCTCATAGTTTGTGGAGGTTCTAGTCCATAGTTAGCTGGTTCCAAGACAGGACAGCATAGCAGATGGAAATGGCAGAGGAAAAATATTACACCATGTGGTCGGAAGGAGGAAGCAGTGTAACTTTCTTGTTTGCTTTTTTATTTCATCCAGGCTACAAGGCTATTTCCTGCTGCCACCCACTCCCAGGGTGGGTCTTCGCTCTTTTGTAATTTGCTCCCCTGTACACAAAGCTATGTTAAGTCATTCTGTGGACAAATCCACTATCACACACCCAAGACACAGCTGCTTCCTAAAGTCTCACTCCTGAGCACATGAGGCTTAGGGAGACATCTGGACATGAACCATAACATTACACCTCTAGTCCCCCAAAGACTTCTGTGCTTCCCTTGATGTAAAATGTATTTAGCCCATCTCTAAGAGTTGGCAGAGTCCTACATTTCAACATTGCTAAATAAGTTCAGGTCCAGATTGTCCTCTGGGTTTTAAGGCAAACTGTTTTCCGTGAACTGTAAAAGTCAAAAGAAAGTTCCAACACACAGAGGGATAAGAGAAACATTTTCATTTCCAAAGGTAGAAATAGAGGAACACAAAGGAGTAGCACCAAAACAAGACCAGAATCCAGCAAGGCAAACATTAAACTCTGTAGTGTCAGGTCTAGTATCCAGGGCAATCTGTGGCAAGTTGTGAATGCAAAAGGGCTGACATGGCCGAGGCTCTGGGCACCGAGAGAGGCTGTAGCCCTCACTCCTCCATTCTTGGGCCTGCTTTCCACACTCAGCTGCTCTTTTCATTGGTCCATGTTCCTGGCTCCTCTCACCTCCCCGGGTCCCCACTGCCTCTTTGACTTCACACCCACAGTTTCACACTTCCTGACCTCCTGGGTCTTCTGTAATCTTGCTGGAAGCCTTGACAGCTTTTATATCCTTCATAGGTGTAAAACCAGCACCATACGGATGATCTCAGAGATCTCCTGCTAGACGATAATGTGCCAGGCTTTCTCTTGGCTGACGAGGTCAAGTGCCTGGGTTACTGAGTTCTGTGAACCAAATATCCAGGAGCAAATTTTGGAACACAGTGCCTTAGATTCTTTTCAAAGCAAAGTCTTCCACCTCTTCTATTTGGAAGTTGAAAAGGGAGATTCCCATGATTCCCTCAGTCATTGCTTCCATTTTCCAATTCAAAACTACTTGGTTTTTTAATGCTAAACTATTGGGCAATCAAGTTCTGTACTCCATCTTTGCAGGGTGTAGTGATACCAAAGGTGCATTTTTTCTGGTCAAACTCAACCCAGTTTAAATCATCTGCTGGGCTATTTGTTCTTGATTTGCAAGGTCCAGCTAGCTAAAAGCCCCTAACAGAAGCCATGGCATCGCCCCAACATTAGGCTGCCTTGAATTTTCTTGCACCAGATTAATTAATCTGCTATTCTTAGTCTTATTTTCCTACTGTGTCACAGTCCAGGAGTTAACTGCACACTCATGACCTTTATGCCAACTGCCAATCCACTCATTGTTCCCAGAAGAAATCATTGGAGTCTAGTCTTTACTAGCTGCATTTCTCACAGCTTTCTGATCTTTCTCAGTTCTGACTAATTCTCCCATCCAGCTTAGCTCAGGGGATTCTATGACTGCTGCACCAGCCAGCTGCTCCAAAGCTTTGCTATTTCCTCCCACAAACCAACTCCACAATAAGCCACAATGACTTGAGCCACCATGACCTGACTCTGATACCAAAATCTGTCTTGGTGACTTTCTGACTGGTGTGACAAAACACCCTAGACCCCAAGGTTAAAGGAGAAAAGGTTTATTTTAAATCAAGGTTGCTAGAGGTTTCATCCCACAGTTGGCAGGTCCCAAGGCAAGAGCAACATGGCAGAGGAGAAACAGTTTATGGCATGAGGGGCAGAAAGTGGCAGCCTTCCTTATATTTTCCCCTTTTATCCAATCCAGGCTGCAAGTGTATTAGTTCCATCCACTTACACTCAATATGAGTATTTCCTCTTCAATAAATCCATCACCCACACCTATACTATACTAAACCCATCAGTGAACTAGTGCAGCATCATACACCCATGACCCAACATCGCACTTCCCAAAAGCCCCACCCATGAATACAGAGACATCTATACTTGAATCATAACAGAGCCCAGTGAAAGTCTTTTACTTCTTTTCTGTTTGTTGTTTGCTATGACTTTGTATTACATTATAATAATTTTTTATCGAATACCAACATTATGTATTCTTATGATTCTAGTCTATGTAGAGTCAATGTACACAACCTGGGGTGTAGAGTCTGCCCTGACATTCCTCTTTCTTCTGCCAGCTGTTCAGATCTGCCAGTTGTGTAGTGATCTTACAAAGGTGAATTTTCCTTCTCCATTCTCCTTTGTGAAGTTGTCACTTTTTTTTACAGACTTTACAGGTTTCATAAACATTATAATGTTTTTCTTTTTCTTCTATAAGTTGTTTTTTAAGAAAAATTACAAAAACAAAAATTATTTTGTATTTACCCATTTATTTCTGATTTTTGATGTCCTTCTTCTTTCTGATAGATCTGGGTGTATGTTATAATTTTTTTTTGGCCCCAGGAACATTCTGGGACATTTTCTTTTTCTTAGTATTTCAAGTCTGCTCACAACAAATTTCTCACACCTGGCTTTTCTCACCCTGTTTGCCTTTTACCACTGTGCGCTTAACTTTCTACTAGTTGTAGATGGTTAATTAATAGGCATCCATAATTTACATTTTTTATTCATTGAATAAATTTTGTCTACGTTCTCTTCTTTGGGCTTCAGAAACGTAATATGTCTAGATAAAATGTTCTTTATATTCTCTCTGAAGGACTCTATGGATTTATAATTTAATGTTTTTCATGAAATTAAGGTACAGCCCAGTCATTACTTACGTAAGTCATCTTCTCACCCACTTTTCCTTACTTCTCCTTTTAGGTAACCAATTAAATATTCATAAAATTCCTCAATGTTTTATATATCATTGAAATATTATTAATGCTTTGCAATGTTTTCTTTCTTTAACATTGGATAATTTCTATTTATTCACTTCAAGTTAATAAATATGGAATGTTCAAGTGGTAATTTTAAATTTTAAATTAATTGCAATTTTGTTGATTTTCTCTTTTATTTCATTTTATACTTTTCATTTGCCTACTTAGATTCATTCCTGTCTAATATTAAGAGCATGTTTTGTCCTTGGTATTACTAATAATTCCTTTAAAGGTTTGTTTGCTAAACAAAACCTAAGGAATATTAAATTTATTTTTTATCTTCTGTAGTAATTCTTAGAAAAATATTTCTACTGATCTTTTAGAAGATATGATTTAGATACATTGGATTTTCTTATTTTTCTTTGAAAACTGTGGCTGTTGTCTGAGCAAGTAGTTCAATTAGTATTTACTTTGAACTTGCATTAAGTTAGTTTTAAGCTTTGTTAAAATATATTAATGTCATACTTAAAGTACTTCTTACATCCTTCTAACTTGCTGAGACTTAAATTCTAAACTGTCAAGTCTCCTGTGGGTAATATCAAAGCTGAATTTTACATTTTAATAAGTAGGTATGTCATAGACCTTACTCTAGAATAGGAGTTAGCAAACTATGGCCTGTGGGTTAAAGCTGGACCAACATCTGGTAATTTCATAATTAGAGCTTTATTAGAGCATAACTATCCCCATTCATTTATTGTCTGTAGACTTCTTCACTGCACAGGAGCAGAGTTAAGCTGCAACAGAAACCATGTGGGTCACAGATTCTAATACATTTACTTTTGACAAATACAGAAAAAAATGCCTGCTGATCCTTGATTTGTGGCATGGTGTACACACGAGACATGGCTGTTGCCACATGTCGGCTCAGGGGATTTACGAGCTTTCTCCATGCTGGCTGAGTGGGAGCAAGGAGATTTTGAGAAAAGGCCATCTTCAGACTCTGTGCTCTTCTCTTGAGTCTGTAGTATTTGCTTACAACATAGTATCCTGTACACAGTCCCTCTCTGAGTGTAAGAAGTTTAGCTGTTAGCCAGGCTCCTGCCAGCAGGACTCACACAAGCCTATGATTCCCATCAGCTTAGCTGCTTCTTTTCTTGTGTCTTGGCCTATGGATTTCCACTCCTTCTACACTCCTTAATGCAAATCTCTCTGCTACAATTTAGTAAATATCTGAGTAACAGAATTTCAATGCCACTTCCTTTGATAAAGAAAACTATAAGTTAGATATTCAATGTGCATCATAATCATTAGTACTCATAATTATATGACTATATATTTAGAGTACTTACACTTTTTAAAGAAGCTCCTTTCTGGTTTCATTTTGCATAAAGGATCTAGGTTCAAATAACACTTTCATACCCAGGAAACTATAATTAAGTCAAAGTTATGCTTAAAATTAAAAATAAAGACAAGCCTTTAAAATAGAAGTGCTAATAAGACCTTAAATGAACTTTCCTAAATGTCTGGGCTGCAGAAATTAGCTGACTTTTATCTATAAAAAGGGTAATTGGTGTATTAGTTAGGTTGCTTTCTGATGCAAGTAATAGACACTCCAATTAAAAGTGCCTGTAGTTTTCACATGGCAAGATGCCTGAAGTGTGATTCCAGAATTAATTCCATGGTTCAATAACATCACCAAGGACTCAAGTTCTTCTCTCCCTTCTGCTCTGCCATTCTCAGCATGTGGAATGTTGTCCTCAGATAGTTCTTCTCTTAGTGGATGAGCATTGTCACAGTTGCCCATTCCATTCACCTCCTTGTTGGGCTACTTCTCTTCCAGTCTAATTGAAAGCTTTACCACTGCCACTCCAAACTGGAACATCGCCCTGCACAAAAGAAATTTAATGGGCACAAACACAATATTGTATGCTTAAACTAAGGCTGGCTTCATGGGTAACATAAGTTGATCTAGATTTGTGACATTCTTCCATTTCCAGTGGCATATTTCAACTTCTATAACCATGGCCAATTTTGTGCTATGAAAATGACATCACCATTGGAAGCAGAGCAAAGAAGGAAAGTAGTGTGACACTCCCAGGAAGAATAGTCATACCATACAAATGAAGCAGGTATGGAAAAACCTGACCAGCACAGGTAATAATAACATGTTGTAAGTTAATAAATAAATAATGAGTTTAGGTTACAGGTACATATTTTTAAAGTGTTTGTAGTTTATTTTTATGTATTTTTTTTCATAACTGGTTTGAAAAATTTCTCAAAACTGAATACCTAGTAGCCATGAGCCGGTATGAGGTAGCCCTCAGACAGCAGTCATCACATCAGCTTATCAAACTTGTTTCACATAAAATACTCAGATGTTACTTTTAAATATTATATACATTAATATTACTGTTTCATTCAATATAATAGTAAGTGAGCCAAATGAGGTGGGGCAGTCCTGTAAACTCAGTACTTGGGAAGTTCAAGAAGAAGGACTATGTATTCTAGACTACAGAATAAGTTCATAGTAAGTTAATGTGACCTTGTCTCAAAACAAAATAGTAGATGATTATCATCATACTCAATATTCAAGTAAAAAATTGAATAACCTAAAATTATTAAAATACTTTATAAATAAAAGGAGGTGCCCCAAATAATCCCCCTGTCATATTTTCCTGAAATTGGATCAAGAAAAGTTTATGACAACACCTCCAATAAGACAAAGAGCTTGAAGTCTTGGGTTCTATGTCAATCTAGACTTAGACTCCAGCTCCTACTCACTATGGCCAAGGCAGTTCTACACCACAAGAATATTATTTCCTTGACTGTAAAAAAAAGAGCCAGTGTCTGATAATAGTTATCATTTTTACAACTGTAAAGACTGCTATTTTGAACTTTTAAAATTGCAGAGTTGAGGGCATGATTCTAGACAGAGTACTTGTTAACATATACAAGGTCCTGGGTCCAAGCCCCAGTAGTAAAATGATAAGAAAAATATATTTTATGTGACCTTAGGCATAGTTCTTCTGCCCCCTGATATTCCCAACTTAAAAGCATAAATTAGTGATGGAGTAAGTTCATGGCAAGTAATAACAGACTTTCACTGAATAGCTTTGGTGAACATTGTCTTAGAGTTGCAGGTGATCACATGTCTACTATTATTGTATATGACTATTTTCCTCCAAATTCTCCTAGCACTTTAAAGGTAGGTCTTATGGTAGGGTTGGCAAGGTGAAAAAATATAGTCTTCAGGGACAGATACACCTGGGTTTTGAAGTTCAAATCTGCTCTTGCCTAAACTCTACAGAGCTCTAGTCATGTAATTTAATCTCTCTTGTAATTTAATCCCAATGTTTTTAGGTCTTTCACATGTTTTGAAAATTAGTTGAGCTGCAAAACACTTAGTAGGAATTGAAGAAAGGATAGCTACATATTTGTTTCTCTATCAAAAGCTCCATGAACTGTGTTGTGCTCTACATATGTTAGATTCTATTTTTTATGAAATGCATGAGCATAAAAGAGGAAAAAGAATGAAATTACAACATTCAATTTACAAATGAGTTACGTATGTTCCTTTTTTCTGACTGATAGTGACATTCTTTTAGTTCTTTAGTGACTCATCTTCTTATACTACTCTGATAGTGTAACCTCTTTAAGTTGTGATCTTACTCTTTAAGATTTTTAAGAGGAGGTTTTTACAAATCTGTTCCTCTTGTCCTCATTGTCTTCTACAGATGAAACAAGGCTTACGTGACATGGCACCCATTCACAACTATGGAGCCTTCCATACCCTACTGTACTATATACTTTTAATTATAATCATTTTTGCACAGAACTCAAATGATGTATTAAAAACATGATGGTACAGATATGTGCCAATATGGATCCAAAACATTATCTCCTACTGAAGCCATGGAAATCAGTTCATTCTCTGATGGATCCCAGATAATTTATTGACTTTTTTTTTCCAGTTTCTTGTGAGAAAAGTGACAAACTCCAAAAACTTTTTTTTCTTCTTTCCCATTTTTTGAATTTATTGGTACATTTTAGGTATACGTTATGATCACATTCAATATTGGTAATTTGTACCTGTATATGATATATCTTGATTCTCATTTTAAGTCCCCATCTCCCTATATAACTAAGCTATGTTTCTGTTTCCAAAAGCATTTTTAAATTTTGGAGCTAAGTTAGAAATCCCCCCTAATGGACGTACCCCTTGGACATACTCATAAGTGAAATAAATAGGTTACAGATGCATAAATGCCATATCTTTTCTCTGGTATAAGAAACTGAAGATATAAATGAGTTCTAGAGTATACGCTAGATACTGTGAAATAGAAAATACTCAAATGGTAAAGGGAGGTAGGGGTATATAATGCAGGGGAAAATGCAATAGTAAAAAAGGACCCAAAGTTTATATATCCATGGGGGAGGTAGTTGTAGGGTTGGAAGGGAAATGGGAAAAATGAGAATTAAGTCGTGTCATATAATGGTACAAATTTTCAATGTCAATTGTATGATGTGTATACAAAATGTATCACTAAAATAAGTTAATTAAAAAAAAATCTGTTAGAGATTTGTTTTACAGGAGTATGTATCTCCATTTGCATTTCCATTGGCTTTTGATGGACTAGGGATAGCTAAAAAGTGATTACAGAATCATTGTACCTTCTCCAGTTCTGAGTCCATGAACAGATCGGCTTTGGGTTTTCTTCCTTCTGGCAATCTGGGGTTGAGATCACTGTAAAATTTATCGTAGTGCCATAGCCCACGAGCTCTTGCGTGATCCGCCTACCCAGGTGTTCTCAGTGAAACTGAAGAGATAAAATTTGGCTCCTCTCCAGGAAGCCAATTAAGATCTCTCCCAGCTCACCAAGCTGAATATGAAATTCCATCAAGGGCATGTGACAATGGAAAACAGGAGGGCATGACAATGCGCAGCCAGGACATTTTATGTTGAAACTTGAGTGTGGGGTATCTGGGAGCACAGAAAATTTTTACATTGCCAACTCATTAATACATACACAAAAGGGATTGGTAATTTCTAGATGGTTCAGTTTAATTATTCTAATTATCATTTTTTTTCTTTTTAGATATTTAGATAGTTCTGGAAAATCCCTTCTCAATATTGGCATTTACACATCTCTCTCACAGAAGGTAAATATTAGTAATGTATCTCTACTACAAATTCCAGCTAAAAATAGTTCTTAAAGTTAATTCAATAAAAAATATACCAAAAGCTCTTTCATTAGTAAATCTCCAAAATGGTAAGATGAGATACTTACTATTTTAATACCAATGCCAGTCAAAACAGACATTTAATGTAGTACTAAACTTATTTTTTTATAGCATGTGGGAAAAATGTTATGTTTTCTCACAAAAACTTCAGTTTAATAATCTACACTTTTTTCATTTTGTCATAAACCTTGTCATTTGATTCTGTGACATAAGCGAGATTTTTTAAAGTTTGATATTCATTTTTTTACTTAAATAAATATTTTATAAGTCTCAGAGGAATACTTCAACTAGTTTGATACTTTCAGATATTTTACTGACAAATAAGACATGTGCTTTCCCAATGTTAGCTAGTGGGAATGACGATTTCTCACAAATAAATGGATTAAGTATGTAGTATTTACTACAAATCACATATACACACATGAAGAGTCATCACATGATTCTTTAATCTCTCCAACCCTAATGAAGGATAGGCTGAAATTTGACCATTTTCCCCTCAAGCGCCAAGAACTACATAAAACAATTGACATGGTTCTCCCAAACATATTATTTTGGTGCTACTATACCAAAGTATAACAATCTATTTCGGTTTAATCCATTAAAATAGAAAGATTATAAAAAACTAGACAAGCATCTTATTAAAAATTAAACATGGTTTAAGAAAAAACTTTGCTCGATGATTACATATTATGGAAGCTTGAGTTCATGCATGCAAAAGGGTCCTGGTTTAGCTGTCCTCAACAGAGACAGTAGGGAGATATCTATTTTGAGAAGAGTGATTACAAAGAAAAGATTGACCAGCTCTTTGTGGATTTCAAAACAAAACAGAGGAAGGGAATGGAAAAAAATAGAGGATTCAAGATATATCACACACAGACACACAGATACACATTCCCAATGATAAATAGGATCACTATGTATATCTGAAGTGCACCACTGAAGTTAATTTTCAACAGCTGAAGTTATTTTGATGCAATTGCTATATAATTAGCATATAATTTAGCATATAATTACTGAATGGAATTTGAGGAGCATTGTATAAGGTAGTTCATAACAGCAACCTACAAGCAGGATAATTGAGGAATAATATTCATTGTCCTTTATGACTAAAACATATGAAGAATACAAGTGATTGACAACATCATAGAACTGACAGAACAATGTCAGAGAAAAGCTAGAGTGAAAATTATTAATTTTATTAGTGAACGAAGAGGAAGAGCCTACTGGCAGAGCTAGGGGAGGTTGTGTTGCCATTGGTCATGTAGAGGAATAAGAGCAAAGTATGTTCTGGTGAATGACTCTCCAACTCCATCCTGACCATGTATGTTCCAGATGAAGAACATGTGTGTCTTTTTCATCCCTCAACAGATATATATTTATTGTCCTACACAGTGATATCAAATTACCTACTGAATTCCAGTTTCCTGCTATGCCCTTGGGGAGTTGATACTTCTATGTTTAAAATCTTCTTTTTTTCATCTTCCTCTGCTCCATTTCTTTTCTGTATCTTTTATTCCCTGTCTGGGCTGCAGTTCCTCAGCAAAATTCCCACCTCGTTCTCTGCATATCTTTGCTCAAAGGTCAAAGTTCACTTCTGTTGAAAGTCCATATTATATGACCATTACATTTGGTAAAGCGCTCTTTCTTATCCTGTCCTCATCTCTGTACTGTATATCCCTATTTTGCCTCACTATTTAGGCCAAGAAAGTATCATTACCCAACATATCATGTTGGAAGCCATGATAGCTTGAATTAGTTCTGGCTCACTGATGTCTAGAATAAGACCTCACAAACAGATAGATGTTACTCAATTCTTTTCTGAATGAGTGGCACCAAGAGCGAAATATTTAATCACCATGGCTAGCTCACTAGAATTGAAGAATCTAACTCTGCCATTGCCATGCATTCGGCAAAGAATTCTAAATTCTGAGTGTGACATAGGAATATGTGGTGTTACTACCAACACGATTACTAACCCAGCCCTGATATTAAGCCTCTGCTATTAAGAGAAAATATTTTTCTTTCTCAGTAAGAGTCTTTCTCAGTACACCTGCTTCATTCATATTGAAGACATTATATCTTAGACATCGAGAAGAGCAGTAGAAGCCACTGTGACCAAGTTGTTACTAACTGTCCTTCCATAATTCATTTGGTCGGTTGAGAGTTGATGTGCCAAGTCCTGTGTATGCTGAGCTCTGTCCTGGGCACCTGCAACAAACTGACACAAAGGATATGAACACTCTGAGCTCACAGAGCTCACCTTCCAGGATAAAGAGGCAAATAACAATAAGCATGACAACCAAGTAACTGGTATTTTAAAAAATTGTCTTTGTTATGTGAATAAAATAGCGGAGTAAGCAGGTAAATGGGTTAGAGAATACAAGAAGGAAATGAGGTGATGTAGCGATGAATAAGAGGCTGTGACATCTGAGCCAATGCTGCCACTCAGATCATCATCTTATAAACAGGAAAGGTCTAAGTTGTCTCACAGTTTTAGAGATTTGGTCATGATCCACTGGTCCTTTTTATTGGGGAACGTGTGATGAAACAGCACATAATAGTGGGGATGCCTGGATCAGCAGCATTTTTCACCATGTAGCCAGGAAAGAGAAGAGGAAGAGGGAGGAACTGTGGCTCCACTATGGTCCCCACAGGCAGGCCCCAGAACCCAGAGGACCTCCTGCCAGGCGATCCTTCAAAGTTTCCACTGCCTCTCAGTAGCATCAGGCTGTGAATGAGCTTCTAACACATGGTCCACTGAAGGATTTAATGACTAACCCAGCATATACTTCTGTGCATGGATATGTATTTGCCAAAAATTTGAAACTACATTATAATCATATTTTCCTAACATTATAGGCAATATATGTTCTATTAGAATAACTGATTATAATAAATACTTGTGACAAATATCATCGTAAAATTATCTTTCAAATTAGTTTTGTATTTCTATGCAGATATCATTGAGCTTTGTGATTACAAAATATAATTATAGAATACCCCAACATCAACTTCATTACCCTCATATCAACTTTGTTAGGGTACCCAGCTACTTATTCCCATGAAGGAACACTTCCATTGCAAAAGAAATAAAGGCTCTATAATTAAAAGGCATCTATATTTTTTAGTTCACTTGGTTTGCAACTCATGATTTTTAAGACCAACATCTTACTGTGGCAAGTAAGACGCAGGTAAGAGCTCTAGCGATCCTTTCGCTTTGGCTTTAGCCTTCCTGAGAGGACTGAGTAACACACAATGACAGCTGCACATTGCAACAGTCAACAAATGAAATAAAGAATGCCTGGTTTCCTGAGAGACACATCCTGCTTCCCTTAGAGTAAGCCATGTGGAGCTTTCGGTGGTTTTCCAGGAAAGCACAACCGACTGATCCTCTGTCAGCCCTCAGGACTGCAGAGTCTGACCATAGAATACACAACTGGACACCTCCTGACTTGGCCCATATTCAGGGAGCCTTTTAAAACATGGGTCATGTTTAATGACTGGTGAAGAACTCATCACAACTCAGATAGGTGAGCCGGTCATTGTCTTAGCAAAGAAGGTCACACTTCTACAAACTTTTGATGCTCCAATAAATAATTTTTCTTGTTGCTGTTTCTTTGCTTGCTTTTGGTTTTTAGCGTATGACTCACTAGAAAAAGACCAGAGTGACAAAACAGTCATTGCTAGCCTAAGATTTAGACGTGAGGACCACGTCAGCCCCTGTGTTGTTCACTGGTATCTGTTTTGCAGAGCTGTTGGGGTTGCTGGCAATAACAAAGGAGTAGACAGAGACTATAATTTGCAATCATCCCTGATCAGTGAAAAGAATGCATGAGATCCTTGCCAAGAGTAGCATGAGTTATCTATCCTGACAGTTCCATTCGAGGGTTTTCATTGGTTGAAACTGAAAGACACACTTTGGGCAAAGACAACCGTGGTGGTGTCTGGGACAGGAGAAGCTTGTTCTCAACTCTAGATGCCCTTAGTTCCTAACAATGTTTAAACTACACACCTCCCATTGTGATATGGCAAGCAAAAACATTTTGTCCAAGAATAAATTATGATCATACTCAGAAACCACTTCTCCTCTCAAAGCAGATTTGTTCAAATTTCTCATTTTCATGTTTGTTTCCTAGGGTTTCTTTCTGATGTTGTGAAGACACAAATTCCAGCAGCACAGTTTCTTATCTTTCTTCTGGTCTCTAGACTATTGAATCTACTCTGTTTTGTCTTTCACTTGATCAGAAACCATGTGCCATAGAAAGAAAAGGAGGTAATGTATGTTAGGAGCTATAAAGTAGCAATATACAGAATAAAATCATTTAAATCAAGTTAAATACTTACTGATTTCCTAACTTCTATGTAGAGAACTCAGACACAGAATGCATTCAGAAATAATTGAATGTTTAGACATAAAGTAAACACGAATAAAATTATATGGCTAACAAAGAAAGGAAAGAGCAGATTATTTATTAAGATAATTGAAAGCTCTACTCACTCGTTCTTCTACTCACTTACACATTTACTTCATGTTTGTGAGATACTTCTCTGCCCAGAAAGAATACCAAAATAAAGCAGACGATTGCTTCTTTGGAGCATGGAGAGTCAACTTCTTCCAATGCATGGTGCATTGCAGTCCCTGATGAATTCATTAAAACGAGGACAGCTGAGTCACAACTTTTGAAGCCTTTTGCTTCAGCTTGCACAGATGGGCCTGAGAGTGCATTTCCAGCATGCTCCCAGGTACTTCTTCTTGAGTTCCCTTAACTTCCCACTTGAGACAATATCAGGCTGGAGCAATGCTTCTCACACTGAGTATGTCCCTGTACTATGTAGAGGTTGTATTAAAGTGCATATTTAGATCTAGGGAACTGACATGCAGTGTTTTGAGTATATAATGCTGAGTAGCAAAGATCCAGTAGAATAGAAACTTGTAATAAATATGTACAGTATACATTATGAAAAAAAAGAGACTAAAATAATCTTTGAAGGAGGGATTGATTTTTTTTCCTCAGAAGATAGTGAGGATATTCAGAGAGAACATGAATCCTACAGGGTACAGGCTAGAGGGAGAGAGGTGAAGGGACAAAAATGTATGACATATGGGAAACTGGAAGAATGGAGGATCTAGAGCTAGAATTATTTCAAATACTGATGACATTGAGGACAGGATTATATGGCTTGGTAACTGAAATGGAAAGGAAATAAGAATTTCACGAACCAAAGAAGCACAGAACTGCTGAAAGTCCTTCAGGAAGACCATCAAAAGGAAAGCAGAATTCCCAGAGGTCTGGCAGAAGCCAGACAGCAAAAGACAGAGCCAAGGAATAGAGCATTCTGAAGGGCACCACGCTGCCATGGAGCTCAGGACATCATCTGCAATGCAGAGGTTCCAGAACTGATGAGACCATTGAGTGACAGCAGGTAAGCAGTGATGTGGAAACAGCAGCAGTATGTTTGCCCCCAAAATAGATTCACTGTGTTCCTTTGCTTCTGGATGAACAGAGGAAGGAAGGTATTGCCTCTACTGCAGAGTAATAGACAAGTCGCTGCTCAGAGAAAACACCACCGTCATCAGGTCAGCAAAGGAATAAGAGGGAAAAAAATGGACAAAGATGAAAAGAAAATTTCTTCAAGTTATCATAGTGAGTTAGATTATCTCTCTGAGGGAAATATCACAGAGACAAAGAGGACATTGTGAGAAGAGTACAATGAATCTGACAAGAGTTGAAAATATGGTAAAGAGAAGCCTACATTAGCAAACTTTAGTTGAAGAGATTATTCAGTGAGATATGCAAGGTATCAATACATAAGGAACAAAAACATGAAAATTTAAAAATAATCATTTAAAGGTGAGTTTTGAACTAATTGGCCCCAAGATTACAAATGAAGCCATTTCTGTCTTTCAAAGTTGGAACCCTACATATAAGTGTTTTATTCCAATGAAAATGTCTGTTTCATAGGTAAGAAAATGCTATCATCAAATATGGGCTTCCGAGATTATATTAATGATGAGAATCATGTAGAAACACATATCCACTTTCCTCTCATGCTGAAGTGAGATCACTAAGTTTGGGGTTCTTCTTTCAAGTACTATGATGCTTTAAGTCCAATCTTGGTTAGAATGTACTGAGAACTAAGGCATTGATCATCTAAAAAAAGAAAGATAAGAGAATTCAGAGTCCTACTCATCTTTACCAGCAGCTCTTGCTGTTCACAAATGGGAGGTGGGTTGTGCAGTCTGTCCATGCCTCCATTTCTTCATCCACAAAATAATAACACATATATGAAGTGTAATATGTTTTTGGTTATTTTTAGGCTGTTTATACCATTAACTCACTTATTTTCAGATCAATCTACCATCAGGTACTGTTATTATTTAGATAACATCCCCATATTCTCTTTCAGGAAGGAAATGCAAGGGCAATATAGCTGACTTGGAGGTAGGGGTCTGGTTGTAAGAGGTAAGTCACTGAGGGAGAGACTGGGAAATACATATACTCCTCCCCGGCCTCTCCATTTGAATTTTTCCTCTTGATCACATCATGTGAGCTGTTCTCTCCACAAGAAACCTTTCTACTACGTCATTTTCTCCATTTGAGTCTGTCAACCATGGACTATGTGGCAGAGTATATATGTCTTTTAAGTTCTGAGCATGGGGCCCCATGCTCCAGAACAAAGACAGTGACCAAGACAGGAAGGAATGACGACCATTGTGCTAATTCACACATCCGAGAAGACACACAGGGAGATCAAGCTGTAGAAAATGACTGAGACGAGTAATATAATTCTTATTTGAAAAATGACGTTAGGTATACTACATTCACAGATCTAGTATTCTCCGAGTGAGAATACCAACCCGGGCACACTGATTCAAGAATATATGGTTTCACCATTACACTACTGGCTTTTTGATTGGCAACAGATGATACTATTGACTACGCTGCAAATGGTTTGAAAATGAAATGTGTAAAGTCCTTATAACAGCTCTGGATATGGTAAGAATTGAAGAGATGCTAAATATTTAGCTGCTAATGCTTAATCTTCATTTTCTAAAAATACAAGAAAAAGAGTGAGGATATTTAAAAATTAGTGATTGTAGTTTCTGTAGTTGTTCTAGTTAATAAAATATGATTAAAACCGTTTCCTTTTAAATTAGCAAAATTTTAAAAAATAATAATATTCGAAGCTACAACTCTTCAGCAGCATACAGTGGCACTCTCATTTAAGTATTGTGCTTTCCAGAAACTTAGAAAGGTCTTTCTACTTTCTGATTCTGTTCATTCTCAGCCAGGAGCCAGTCATGGTGAAGCAGAGAAGCCTAGATTCTGTAGTCCTGGCTCAGTGGGGAACAAAAGCACTTTGACATCTTTCCACCTACGAGTTAAGTCATAGTAGTTAAATTAGTCATTTTCCTCATGGTCAAGCAATGGGTATTGTTTGATTTATAGATATATTATATGAGGTAGCACAAATTATAAGTTACATGGCATCCTGAATAAGGGAACCTATTTTAGCTTGCTTTCCTCAAATATCTGTCACATTGAGGTATTCTAAGAAAATAATTTTAAAAAGAAGTGGTTGTATAGCATGTATAATTTATAATAAACACTAAAAATAACTACAAAATTCTAAAATAATGACAATAATAAATACATAAAACGACATGGCCTTAAGAGAGTCTGCTGTAAGAGTGTGGAGATTTAACTCAGAGGTTCTGGCACCTGATTTGCAAGTGCAAGGGCCCAGGTTTGATCCCCAGTAACCACATACAACAATACTGGGCATGGAGATGCATGTCCACCAGTAATCAGAACCGCAGACCACAGTGCCAGGTGTGGTGGCTCAACCTGTAATCCCAGCACTGGGGAGGCAGAAGCAGGAGGATTGCTGTGAGTTCAAGGCAGAGCTCAGGGCCATTCTGAACTACAAAAGCAGACCCTGTCTCCCCCCCCAAAAAAAAAGAGAGAGAGAGAGAGAGAGAGACTCTGCTGCAATGACTTATATGGAAAATGTAAAACTGAGATGATTGGATAGGGCTTATGAGGCAATTTGCACGAATAAAATGATTTATGATCACAATGTCTATGCATGAATGCATTAAGGATCTAAAAAAAGATGTCAACAAAGGACTTACTAGAATTTTCTTTTTGAGTTTCCATGTTTGTTAGAAATATGTTATTTGTCTAGTAAATATTTGAGATATAACTACTATTGAGCATTAAGCACTTTTAATAAATATGTTTCTTCTAAGAAACATTCTGTGACGTTTGTGTTTCTTCCTGAGATTTGAAGATCTTTATCCCTCACACTCACTTTAGACAATTCAGACCAGTAAAAAATGTTACAGTAAAAATGCCTGAAAACTGAGTTTTAAAATTCCTTTTTGTACATATAAAATCTAGGACTTGATGCATATTTGCTGACTGTTGAATAGTTTTGTAATCTGTGATGAAGTTGAACTAAGTTGTTCTTCTTTCCCTTTCTCAATTCCTCCTTTTCTTTCTAAACAAATAATATTTCTTAGTTAACTTATATACTACTTAGTTTAAAAATCCTCTTTAAAAGGTTCTTAATTTAAATACTAAAAAAGGTACCTACAGAATTCAAAAGTCATATGTTTAATGGGTTTTATTTACATGATTTTGATATATTGCCATGACTTTTTAATTTAGCTTACAAAATGTATGATTTCGGTTTCACAAACCCAAACCCATGTCTAAACCATACCCTGTGATATTTGAAGGTTTTTGAGTTCGTTCTGTGTCACCAAGAGAGGAAAAGTTTCAGAAAAAGAGAGAAAGGGGGGAATAAAGCGGGAATACAAAATAAGACTTCTAGTTTACTGATTGATGAATTGAAGACCCAGAGTTAAAATTATGCAAGGATTGCACTAATATATCTTCTTTTTAAAATTTTTCAGGTCCTGGGACTGATCCCAAAGCTTTGCAGTATGAAAGACAAGAGCTCTACCACTAAGCTACACCCTTGATCCTGTACATGAATGTTACTAGGAAGGTAAACTGGGAAGTCACAGGCTGGGTGGAAGTACAGATGGGGCAACACTGATGGCTTTTGCTCATGCAGGGGCGGAGTTGAACGTGGGAAGGAGGAGGCACACAGGAATGAGTGTGCTAGCAGCACCCGCAGTTACTATTCAATACTCACTGAAGGTAAGTCATTCACTAATATTTCAAGTTCTAGTGCATAAGCCTCCAGTCCTCAGTTTTACTACAACTCTTTGGAGTATTCGTAATTTTGCTCAAAAAATCCTATCAAGCAGAGTTTTTGTTCATGACTCAAGATAACAAAAGTTTGAAAGGAAAAATGAGAAAAATCTAAGCATGTATTATATCAGAATTTTTTACTTAGTTGTAGAAAAACTGGATGAAACTGGATGAAAAATCTTCCTCTGTGAAGATTTTGGTAAATATAGTCTAATTTTCTAACAAAGAAATAAAGGACACTTAAGTTTGAGGCCAAAAAAAAGACAAAGAAGAAAGGAAAATTAATGATGAGCTTAAAATGAAATATCATAAGGCTTGCCATTTTAAAAGCAACTCTAAAGACTGAGGAGCTTGATGAATTTAGAATAAGAGTTATGTTGAAGGCATCAAGAACTTAAGGAATAACATAATTAATTTTAATAGAAAGGAATTTACCACTTTATCCCAGTATTATTCCATCATGACATTTTTTATGTATTCTAGTAACTGTTCCAATTTACACCAACATCTGTAAAAAACAATCACTTACATTAAAAACCTTCTCTAGGTGAACACATAGCTAGTTAAATT
Organism: Petromus typicus; assembly: GCA_004026965.1. Classification (NCBI taxonomy): domain Eukaryota; kingdom Metazoa; phylum Chordata; class Mammalia; order Rodentia; family Petromuridae; genus Petromus; species Petromus typicus. Next base: position 126,660 of record PVIR01000146.1, on the reverse strand, counting down.
ATCGCACTGGCTTGCATTTTAGTGTGTCTGAATGGAAAAAGTTTTCTCAGCCATAATATTGTTATGATGCTGTGTTTTGCCCTCAAGTCCAAGACTTTCTACATTCATGAAATCTACATTAATGGATATTTCATAACTGATTAAATTTTCTCCTTCAAAATAAAATAAAATGATAGTAGAAATTTGAAAGTGGCAAGAGATTTGGAGTCCTTACGTTTGTGCTTCTGAGCTTACTAATTGCATTCTAATCTTCAAAGAGCTTAACTCATAATCAAAGTTAGACGTAAGGATAGTGTGGAAGACCAACAATGAGGATAGCTAGAAGAATGGAGGGATAATTCATTTTCTCCATCTAAATTATCTGCAAAATATTATGGCTCAAGGTAAAACAGAAATGTTAATAACTGTCATTTCCTAAACCTTGACTAACCAATAAGTACACATCTTCATGTCCATTTCTCATCTGAGTTTAAATGGAACAAAGTGACTTTCAGAGGCTAGGAAGTGCATAATTACACAGAGCAGAGTCTTTGGACTTTGATCGTAATTACAGTGTTTTATCCATCCATCATTTGTTGCTTGAGGACTGCTCTTAGGTAAGACCTTTAAAGGAGGTAGAATCCCTGTCAGAACAAATTTGAGCTTCAGAAGAGCTAATCAGAAACTTGGCTTTCTTGTCCTGAAGCAGAGATAGAAAATTGCCACTTTAATCTCACAATCCGTTGGAGTTTCAAGTAAAGTGAGAACATGAAGTCTCCCTTTGAGAAGGTTTGTGTCTCTGCTGTTCAGTATGTCTGGGTATATTTTTATGAGCTTCTGACAGGGGATTGTCTCAAAGTTTGCCCCACTGAAGGAGTGAGTTTCAAAGTGAGTACATAAGTAAAAGAATCATTTAACACTCTAGATAAAAATTTTGATTTTTGCTTTCCTGCCTTGCTTACCCAATTTCTTTAGAGGAAGTGTCAGACTCAAACCAAAAACCAATAGAGAACATTATAGTACCAAGATATCTAAAGCTGTTTCTTCAAGCTACACGAATCAAAATTCTTTTTGTTGGCAGTGCAATTTCAACACTCCCCCTAAATCTGTCAAATCATAATCACAGAATATTAATGTATTACTAATGGATATTTCTTATTATCTATTCTATTATTAATGTATATTAATGGATATAATTAATATCGCTGTACCTGGCAGGATGAGGAGTGGGCACGGATATCCTCTGTTAAAGATACCATGTAAAATTGCTAAGGATACCATCCAAAGTCAAATCTTTCTCTCTGTAAAATGATTGGAGGAACCTTCATGGAAGCCAAAGACAAAAATCACTGTTCCCATTTTCGGTCTCTGTGGCGAGTGCTTGCACCGGGGTCTACAAAGAGCTTTTCTCGTGCCCCTGTACCTTTGCCTGCACCTCATACTCTTTCTATGCAGGCGCAGAAATTCCCCTTTGAAATTCCCTGTGCTCTCTGACTGTATCTCATTGAAAACTTCTACCTTTCACCCTTTGTGCTATAAAACGCAAAATAATTTCATGAAATAATTGAAACAAACAAATCACAACGAGACACAGTTTTGATTCCCCTGGCTCTGATTATGGAGAATAAAAATCCTTTACCTGATAGACTCGTTTCCTATTGTTGATATAGAGTTACCACCAAATCAGCAGCTTAACCCAACACAAATTTATTATATTGCATTTTGGTCGGCTGAAGTCACACAGATCTCGGTGGCTGAAATCAAAATAATGGGAGGGCTATGTGCCCTTTGTAGGGTGTTGGGGGAAATAGGTTTCTTTACTTTTTTCCCCTAATTTTTAGGTGCTTTCTCTGTCTTTTTAGGCTCATGACTTCCTTCCGTCCTCAGAGCCAGCAATAGCCTCTTATGTCTTTTTACACATCAGAGGACTTTGAGTCTTCTATTTCCCACTTTTACTTTTAAAAGCTCTTGTTAGTCTTTTAAATGTGCTGTGCCCACACAGACAATACAGATTAGTCCAGCTACTCTTAAATCAGCTGTGAGCACTCTTATCATAGCAGAAATTATATTACCAAGTCTTCATAAAGGACAGAAACCACATCATGGGCACATGTTTGATCTTTGTCCTTGCCCTGATCCTGGAAGGAAAGAGATTAATCAGAAGTAAACCTGAATGAATCCACAACCTGAATGAATCGCTTTGGCCATGTAATACAATATATCCACAGGTTCCAGTAATTAGGATGCTGCCATCTTTGGAGGCCATTTTTCTGCTAACATGTCTGCTTCCCTCTCAGGTAGAGAGGGTACAGAATGCATCAGGAAACACTTTGTGAACCAGAAAATCTTACAGAAACCTAATAAAATGCTATGCTCTATGTTGGACATCACTTTGAACTAGAGTCAGAAGACTTAAATTTTCACCCAGGTTTAACTAGTATTTTGTTGTGTGATCTTGGGGGACTCTTTTAACTCTTTTGGGATTCAGATTTCTCAGAACAGAAACACAAGCCAAAATGAGGTCAAGATCCATAATAATCTCTGTTCAGAATATACGATACTTCATGGAAAAATGGAGCTTAAGGTATGGCAACAGGAGGACACGAGCATTTGTGAAGACACAGTTCTCTAGTGTGCAACACACTCAGCTTTAAAACTGAGCAGCTAGTGCTCTTTCAGAGCTGAACCAGCTTTGCTGTAATTCTCAAGATCCTAGTTTGGAAGTAGCAGATCAGAAGTTGCCCCTCACTTAGAAGGAACTTTGATTTGTATAGTTTAAGTACTTTCCTGAAGGTCACCCAATCAATTACAGGTGGAGGTCAGACTGACCTAGATCTTTGACAGATCTAACCACTCTGTGCTAACATAATTCCTCATCTCTCTGTCAGTTCCATGGATCTGAAGCTTAAAACGGCACAGAATTAAAATTACACTGTAGTACTGGCTGAGAACGGTTGTTCTTTAAGATCTTATAAAACTTTTTCTTGGGAAAAGTTTGAGTTCGAAGCGTTTTATTTATTGCTGATGTTTACATTAAAGGCTACAGAGAGATCGTAACTTAATAGTCCTCTCACTAAAGCATGTCTTATTCTTCATGTCTTCTAATTTGTTTCACTTCAAGTAGTGACTACAAACAGCACAAACAGATTAGAGCGTAATTCCTTTCAGTGGGACAGAGATCTCAGGTTGTTATGGGAATGCCTACAAACCAGTCTTCTCGCTGAGACAGATGGACACAACCCTTATATCATAGCAGAAATTATATTACCAAGTCTTCATAAAGGACAAAAACCACACCATGGGCACATGTTTGATCTTTGTCCTTGCCCTGATCCTGGAAGGAAAGAGATGAATCAGAAGTAAAGGATATGACATGGAGCTCTGAAATTAGCAGTGACTAGAAATGGTCACCATGCCTAAGCCTGAAGGAAAAGCAAGGTAACAAGTAGCTGCTAGAGATCAACAGCCTTGGACCTATCATGAGACCTTTAAGAGGACTACATCCTTTAACAGAAAACCTAGCAAGGAGGAAGTCAGGGAAACTAATATCCCCCAGCACTCTACTCCTGCACTCTGACCTCCCACTGAAAGTACCTAGTGGTTGAACTCAACAGGAAACCAGAGGAGAAAGAACGGATAGCACAATCTTTCGAAGTGAGGATCCTGGAGCAGGGAACCAAAAGCAGGATGCGCCAGAGTGCAGAGGGGAAGCAGAGAATACTCCAGAGAGAGCTATATCTGCTGGGGTGTTAGGTGGTGGTTTCATCAGGCAAAGGAAATGATCTGGGACTATAAGTTAGTTGCCATCATTTTTTCTGTCTATATTTAGAAAATACAGTTAATTAAGTTAATCTTTAAGCAAAGAACGCATAAAATAAGTAATTCACACTAGAAACACTTCACATTTTCAACAATATTTGATAGTCTGATGCTTCCTTTGAGAAGGTACCTGAGAAAAATAATACAAAATATATATTTTTTGAGACAGTGCCTCACTTTTGTAGTTCAGGCTCGCCCTGAGCTCAGCCTTGAACTCACGTAATCCTCCTATCTCTGCCTCCTAAGTGCTATTACGCCCAGTGCTGAGGTATGTGGTTCTGATTGCTGGTGGGCGTGAGTCTCCACACCCAGCACTGTTGTATGTGGTTACCAGGATCAGACCCCAGCCCTTGCACTTGCAAGACAGGCGCTGGAACTGCTGAGCTAAATCCCCAGCCCAATACAAAACATTGTACAGGGGAATTAGAGTATAGTGGTGTTTATATTAATTTTACTTTTGGACTCTAGTTATTGAATTACTTCTAAATTTACACTTTTTTCTTTTCATTAGTTTAACTACTTTATTTTATAAAAATACTTTGAAAAGTTTTAATGACACAAAATTACTTTTTTATAAAATCTATTTTGCAAACTAGAAAACAATTCTAAAACTGAAGAATGAAAAAAGGCTTAAATTATACCCTAAGCCATAGGTTCACAAAGACTTAGCTGCTTAATCTTGAATTTTAGATTATGTTTAGCATTTACCTAAACAGAACAATGAAACTCATTTATGTACAGATTTTGCTAACAAAGAAATGGTAACTAATTCATGAACTTATTTATTGATCTTGTCTAACTTCATTCATGCTTTGATATTCTCATTAAAATTAAGTTTGTAATCAAGTGGCAACATCCATGATTTTGCCACTTTCTCTTATTCTTTGTAATTTTCCCTTGTCAAAAGATCAATCTGTTAATCAACATAGTTCTGCCTAGGCTTTTCATTTTCAGATAAATTTTTGAAAAGATTAAACAACTATTAATTCACAGCACAATTAAACACATGATAATATTCTTGTCTAACATACATATGGCCCCAGGTTCAATCCCATGCACTGAAGAAATCAAAAACATAATAATATGTCAATAAGTTCAAGTAGAAAGACAAAGAAAGTCCAATGTTAGTTTTAACAGTGAGAATGATAAGCATACACCTTTGAAATGGTCATTGAAACTGACCTTTTAAAATGGCATTATTTTTCAGAAATTGATATTAGCATGCTATTTATTCTGTTTCTTGATAAAAGGCAATTCATGAGTTAAGGTAACTTGGAGTTAAAATATCAAGATATTCTGCTCTTCAACAAAAGTTGCTTTCATGATTTCTTTCTAAACTCAAGGTCAGGAAAAACAAATTTATGTATGTAGATGACTATGATTATGGAATGATTAAATTTGGTCTTTCTTAAAATAGATTTTGTAAACTGAGAACTACCAAAATTGTCTGCTGAGAAAAACCAACTCTTATTGAGTGCCAGAGAGAATACTGTTTAATACTCGCTCTGACAACACATAGTATGAGACACATTTCTTATAGTGCAGTCTCCTTCATTCACACATTAACTCACTGAGGGAAAAGTGATAATTTATTCCTTAAACTATGAGAGAATGGAGTTAAAGTATTTGAGGAAAGTATATCTGATATTAAATATAAAAGCACAATGGTAAAATAAACAAAAGTTATAGGCACATTTTATTCTCTCTTGTATTTTCTTTTTTGAGACAGGATCTTACTTTTTTGTTGTTCAGGCTGGCCCTGAATTCAGCCTGGAATTCACAGCAATCTTCCTGCCTCTGCCTCCTGTGTGCTGGGATTACAGGTGTGAGCCACCACACCCGGCACTGTGGTATGTGGTGCTGGTTGCCTTAGGGTATGAGTCTCCACATCTGGCCTTATATGTGGTGACTGAGGATCAAACCCGAGGCCCTTGCACTTTCAAGGCAGAAACCAGAACCACTAAGCTAAATCCTCAGCCCAAACTCTTGGATTCCCAATGCCTTAGACACAGTTTAGTAAATAGTGTTCTCTTTTCTTTGTTATCTGATATTTAAGGTTCATTACAAGAGATAGGGTGCCTATTCTAGTTTTAAATAATTTATTATATGAATATGTATTCCAGAGCACCCTGAATCACAAACTGACAGGTTGTCACTTCCTCATGTCCTTTCCTGCTATCCATGCTCACCATAGTTAAAATTTGGAGCATTCTAAGAAAAGTTTAAAGCTATTTAAAATCATTACTATTGTACAGAACTTTATCATATACTAAGAAATGAGAGGATATCTCCTCCGAAAACAAAGAGGATATCAGTGCAATATGAAAAACAATTTTCTGTATTTGTTTACCTGATTATTTCAACAATCACTAGAATTTCCCTGGAGAAAGCTGTTTAGGGTTAAAGTTCATGGCTCTAGTCAATATTAAAGTTTTTCCTAAAGATACTGTAGAATCAAGTACATACTTTAGGGAAGATGCTTGCAAATATAGGGTCATTAAGGTGATGTTTAGTGGAATAGGTGATTTTGGAGACTGGAAAAATCATTGAGAACTAAAAAATGATTAACATTTTGTTTTTTGTTTCAACTCAACTCCCAACACTAACTAGATCTAACATTCAAGACATCCATGAAGACAAACTCTAGAATAATTCTTTCATGCTGGAAGTTTTTATTTGTTTGTTTGTTTTGTGGAAGATAGCAAGCAAGACTCAAATCATTATTCACATTTCCCATTTCAAGGTGGGAGACCAAACACAAGTGTCTCTCTCTTTCTCTTTCTTTCTCATTTACTCTTTTCTTTCTGTGTCCAACATTCCATTGATCTTTCTGGCTGATTTTTCCATGTTTGTTTTCTCAGCCCACCAGAAACCTCGCAAGAAAAGAAGCAGTCTATGGAGTCCACATTAGTGCTCTGCATGGTGGCAAATACATTAAGAAAACAGAACACACATCTTTCACAATCCACTAGGCAACGCTACAGTAACTAAGTCCTGTCCAGAGCCATCTGACTCCACTTCTAGTATAAGGCTCCAATAAGCACAGGTGGCAAAAGTCAAGTTAACCCCTTTCTAACCCTGCCATTTTCAACACTCAAGCAAGCTCTCTCATTAGTCTTATAAAATAAAGTATGAAATTCCAACATCACATCTCATGCTGTTAAATTAACAACATCACACTGTTACATACGACTTGAATATCTCCCATAGCTTTATGACTGGAAAAACACTGTTCAGATTTCATTTACCAGTTTAAAAATAGCAAACTCTAATTTGAAACATTCTCTCTCTCTCTCTCTCTCTCTCTCTCTCTCTCTCATAAATACACAAATGCACACTCTCACTAATATTCCATTTCAGTATTTCAATTCTGAGTAGATATTTCTTCCTATAAATACAAATGAAATTCAATATAATCACAGGTTTTGTCAAAAGGTGATGTGTGGCATGGAATAAATAAAAATAAAGTATTCCTTAGAGCTAAAAGGACAAATAATAACCTGTTTTGTGTAACAATGGTGATTTATCTACTTCCAATACACATATCAAACTTATTCAGTCTTGGTTTTGATTTGGAGATTGTCCATACATTATTATATGTCTGTTTCTTCTTGTGTGGGGGGCAGGTATTGAGCAAAGCAAGTAATATATTTTAAACATCTTAAAATGATGTGGTAATTTTTTAAAGTGGTTGTACTCAAATCTGGTTACATTCTAGACCCAGAGATAAACTGAAAGAAATTTAGAAAAGTTCCCCCAGACCAATTTAAATCCACATAAAATCCAAACTAACCATCCTGAGCTCCCTAAAGGAGAGCGCTTCCTTACGGAACACTGTAGAAACACTCAAAATACACAAGGCACTCCAATTAAGTTTCCACAGAAGTTATGTCACATTTACACTCACCGCTGGATGTAGGGGTCAGGGCAGTACTGTAGGGTAGCACACCGTGACGTTTCAAAATTCATTTCCTTCAACTCTCTTTGGTATCAACAAATGAAGAGCAATGGTATAAAATATAAAATTTACACATATACCTTTGTATATGGAGATAGATACCCAGAAAGCTAAAAGCAATAGGGTCAAATGCCGTCGGACATAGAAGTTTAGACATTTCCCCCTTCACACATATTTGCAAAGGGGCGGAGCATTTCTTCTTTTGAGCCAATGACATTCGTCAGGTGACCAAAACATCATAAACAGTTGATTCTTACCAGCTGGGCATCCTTTCTAGAGTTGTTCCTCCCCCTCCACCAGGGCTTTAGAGTTCTTGACATATAGTAGCCACACTTGCTGTTGGCAGTTTGGAAGCATCGCTGAACTTCTGATCTCGCTCGTGATTGGATGCTGGCCTGAATGGCATCAGGGTTTAATTTCAGCAGCCTGGACTTTTCAACAGGACCGAGCTGATGAGGTTCCACCTCGCCCCAGCTACATACTGTTTCCTGGTACTTGGGGACGGATTGGATTTGAAGACTCCTGTGACTGCTTCAGGGGCTAAAACGTTGTGCTGTTTGGCAGAGCCGCTTAGGGAAGGGTTTCTTTCTTTTTTTTTTTTTCATCTCTTCCCCTCCCCTCCCCCCCTCCAGCCTTCCTTTCAGCCAACCGCCTGTTGTGGTCACAATCTCAAATAGCAAAGACAGGGAAATTCCTTGATTATATTTAACCTAGAACTCACTCTTCGTCTCAAACAAGAGCGATATCTGTTCACATCTCCTTAGAAATATTGTCTGCCTCATAAAAAGGAAAATAACCTTGTTTGACTTGTCTAAATATCCTACCTAAAACACATCCATATATATATATATACTTGTTATAATTTTCTTTAAGGGATGTTAAAATGAGAAATCATATACTCTTAGAATATTTTAAAGCTTATTAAATTATTTAAAATATTTTGTTATTAAAGTGGCCTAGTTCATTTCAGTTTCTATCAGTTTGTTTCACTCTCTTTGTCTCCTTCTTTCTCCTTTTTGGTTTTGCTTTGACGACTTATTTTCATATAAAATCACAACATTGTTCATACATGCAGACATTCACTGAGATCGGTGAAAGTTTACATGCAGAATGATTTCTTTCCCTTCCCAATGTGAGCTGTAAAACAAGCCTGGTTCTGTGGATTTGGAAATTGAATGAAATATGATTCAGAAGCTAAATTAGAATAGACTCCAACAGGAAAAAAAAATCATATGTCCCCATGTCATTAACGTGGCAAGCTCACATTTTCTGTTTGTCTCCAATCACAAAACACCTGTAAACTAGTGAATCAGTAGAGAGTAGAGTATTGAGAAAATCTCAAATCCTTTTTTTGAAGAAATGTGACATTTCCCTAAAGGAAATTCTGGTTCAAAATGTGTTTTATAAAGATGTTTTATTTGTCACTGCAGCCAGGATAGAAGGGAGAAGCTATTTAAAACTTGACATTCTCTTCCTTTACTTAGCCCGAGCGTCTAACATCTGTGAATTGTGAAAGTCACAAACATGCCGGCCTGAGCACCAGCCAATTCAAACAGCTTGTTCTACAAAATGTGAAACTTGAAGGGAAGATCATTTGACTAATGAATTATATATTTGTTAATCGGAATGAAAGTCTTTGGCTCTTTTCCCTGTTATTAGCAAACCAGATGACCTAAATACAAAGTTCTTAAATGGAAAACAATCAATTTCCCCCATTCATGTCCAAATGATTCCCTTAGCCAGGTCATTGATATTTTCACTTAGAGGATGAATTAAATGGTGATTTTCAGTGCAGGGGTTCTTAAGTTTTAATGTGCTGGTTAGTTACCTGGAAATCTTTTTCAGGAAGATTCTGGATCAGGAAGACTGGGGGCAGGGAAGCCTGAAAATCCACATTTCCAACACATTCCCAGTTCATTCTCCCATGGCCCGTCCAAACACCACACCTGGGAGGGACAAAGTCTTGCACTTTTTCCAGGGTTTATTCACAATTCAGTGGCTCTCGTGAATGAAGAACTCTTAAATTTCCATCCAAGGTGACAGTCTCTCAGTTGAGTGGCAGACTTCCTCAGTGTATATATATATATATGTATATATATATATTTTTTTAATTTTAGAAGGCTTTGCACATTCACAACCTGGGAAAATAAATGACAATTAGACCATAGTGACTGTAACTATCTCTTATATATTTACTGCATCCTCCCCTCCACCCCCAGGAGACTCAGGTTACTGGACAAACATATAAATTATTCCTTTGGTATGTCAGTTAGACATTTTTCAGAGGCTTTAAGTCTTTCAGGTGAAGATTGCGATAAAATAAATTGAAGAGAAACCCAGAAGAAAGTAATTGGCTTTCTGGCCTGCCTGCCTCGATGATATCTGTGAATACATTTCATTTGTTTGAAGGAGAGGAGGGAGGGTTTAGGGAAGGTGCGGTGCTTAGAGTCTGGAACAACAGCCCTAGAGAGAGAAGCATTTTTTTTTTTTCCTTCTCAGTTTATAGCAGCCAAGAATATGCCCTCTGTCAAACTCGGCTATTTCTGATACAAACACTTCTCACATATATCCATGGAATTTATCTCACAGCTCATTCTTCGTGTCCTCTCTCCTGTAGTTACATAGTTTTCTGGTGGCCCTCCTGTCTTAGGTCATAGTTTGATTCACCAGAGATATTTTGAAACCTCATCTGCATATCCTTCAAAACCACAAAAATCTCCCCATCCTTCCAGATAAAAGTAACCTACTTTAAATTCCCAACTCCTAACTTCCTCAAACATTGTCCTGTATCTGCAGGTCTTCGCGTGGATGCATCTAGCTTTCCTGGTGGGATGTAGCTGATTCTGTGCGAAGTTCACTTCTTGCTCTGGACTAGGAACAATCTGAGACCAGGATGCCTATGAGACCAGATGCCTGAAGACTTTGCATCTTCAGATACTATGATACATGATACAATGAATTAACACACTCACATCTTTGCAAAATCACCTACTGATAATGACTGCAACTGATTAAAATAATTTCTGTAAAACACTTTAATTTCTAGAATCAACTTTATGATGGATAATTTTCAAACAATTAAATTCAGCATTCATAAGTGTTTCATTTGAAATGTTTGGATACATCATGCCCCATATGTCTGCCAACATAATCTAGCATGAAATTTTTCCATTATTCCAAAATTCCTCGTGGCCTTTTGCCTTTCTCTCTTAACTGCTCTCCCTAGGCAATCATTGTCTTGTTTTTGTCAGTGAAAATTAAATGAATATATATATTTTTTTTTTGTAGAGAGGTATCTAATAGAACTTTCTAGGAGAGAAAATATCTTCTATCTCCTTGGCTTTTCTTTTCTTTTTGGTACTAAGGACTGAACCCAAGACCTTTGCACTGACCTTCACTCCCAGCTCCTTTTAATTTTGATTCATTCATTTATGTAATTTTGATGCAGAGTCTCAGTAAGTCACTAAGTTGTCTGGTCTGTGCTTTCTTTGTGATTCTCTTACCTCAGCCTCCCACAGTCCTGGGGTTACGAATGTTCACTTTACACTTGCGCTTTCTGAAATAATTCCCTCTAATTACATAAAGATATAATGTGATCGAGAAGTGAAATTTTCATCTTTGTTTACTTTTAATCCATTTAAATTTTAGTAACTACATGTGGCTAATGACTATCCTGTTGGACAGAGAATGAAAGCCCATAGTACATATTCTTTTCTTTCTGTGTTCTTTTTGTACACCAAGGCTATTGCTAACTGTGTCAGCAGCCTTTGTATGGATGCTGACCATGTGAACCATTGATGTATAATTTGCATACAATGGGTGGTGTTCCCTTATGACAATGAAGAACAAATGGTAGTCTTAGGTACTCATCCCTGGATATACTTGGAGTCCAGTAGGCTTTTTAAAAGCTCGGTGCTACTACAATTCAAAACTCACTCTTGGTTCAATTGAGTTATCTAGAAACATAGTTGGTCCTTCACTCTGAGAATGGTATAGCTCTAAACAAGGTGAGTTATGTTGTTAGTGTAAAGGTGGGCTAATCTGGGTTCTTGTCCTAATTTATTTTCAGATCCTAATCAAGTTGTCTGCTCTCTTTCAGAGTTAGATTCTTTATTTTTTTAAAAAAGGATGTATCAGTTAGGACTTTTATTATATAAGCAATAGGACCTAGCTTTGCTTAGCTAAATGTAAAACTGTAGAAACAGCTAGAAAGAAACTTGGAAATTCAGAGTGGAAGAAAAAGTTGGTAACTAGGCATTATAAAGGGCCAGATAGTTTTAGAGACCTAATTAATATTCCTGAAAAGAGAAGCAGTTGACAGTGCCATTGTAGACTTAAGTGAGCTCTCACAGATTTTTTAAAATTTAAGTCACTGACCTTAAAATTCAAACTCCCAGAGCAAAGATGTCATGCTGGGCCAGGAAAAGTCTGAACACCTCGACTGATGTCTTCACTTTGACTGTAGAAAGGCCTTTCAAGTGAAAATAGAGGTTCTGGTAGCCAAGGGAAAGGTGAAAGGACTGAGCAATGGGGAGCCACACATGCCGCCATGAAAGTCTTGGAGCATTTGATCTTGCATGTTCCCTAGAGTTCTGTGAGGTGGTGTGTGTAAGCACTGCCTCGTCAGAGGAGCTGATTAGATTCTGAGCCTCAGGCTCTGCCCTTACCAGGCTCTGACCTGTACCACTTTTATTTAATAGGAGATTTAGGAGAGAACCTTCTCCCTTCTTACTTGTTGGAGTAAATACATTAAATATCCCCCAAAGCCAAGGAAGTGTGTGTGTGTATGTGGGGTGGGGAGGTTCTAAGTAATTCTTCCAACTTTGTGTTCTATAACTCTTCTGTATCCTACAACCTGACAAATAGGAGGAAGAAAGCTGAGTCTGGAAATTAAGCAGGCTGGAAGGTGGCCAACATTTTAAAATTCAATGAAAAAGCAAATACATTACAAGCTTCGCCAGTGTTTCATCTGATTTAACCTCTACAATTTTGCAGGTCCAGGAGTTTGTCTTAGAGTCTGCTGAAAAGAAAAAGATGATTCAGGGGGACATCTGAAGGAAAAGGACACTTTTCTAGTCAGAGGGCAGGCGGGGAAACACAGAAGCCAATTGGATCGGGAGGAGCTGGCAGTTTCCCTACCAGACAAACCTGATACTATCCAAGTCACACCCAGTGTCCAAAAGCAATGTGGGTGGGCTACTTTTCCAGACATCCTTGAACAGCTGTGTGGGGGCTGCTCCTCACTCCCACCCAGCCTTTGCAAGGAGCCCACGTGAGCGGCCTATAAATAAGGAAACACAGGAAGTCCTTATTTGGCACTTCCCAGATGGTCAGCCATTTGTCCGATGAGGATGAGAGGTACATCTGCACTGACTGGTCCAGTGTGTGCGTCCCTGCGCGAGGTCATCTCTTGCATTATCCCAGGCCAAACACTGAAATCAGGAAATTAACAGCCATAGAAGATGTACGTGCCTTTCTCAGATTTCCCTGCTGTTTATCCCCAAATGTTCTCATAACAACAGATGATCTTGTCAATTGTCCTGTGTCATTAGCCTCTTGTAACTAGGAACCTATCCTGAATGTCTGGCCTAAGTGATGTTTCTGAAGAGTCCGGATGGAATGGACTTCATTCTAGGGTTTGTTTTGTTTTGTTTTGAGACATGTTCTCCCTTTTGTAGTTCAGGCTGGCCCAAATCACTGTGTAGCCCAAGCAAGCCTCAGACTCACAGCAATCTTCCTGCCTCTGCCTCCCAAGTGCTGGGATTATGGGCATGAGCCACCACTCCTGGCATAGTGGTATGTGGTATTTGGGGGCCAAACTAGGGACCTTGAGCTTACAAAGCAATCGCTGGAACCACTGAGATAAAGCACCGGCTCCCTCAGTCTAGTTTTGATGGGTGTTTCCTCAGGAGTCGATTTGATTACGCACTTGGGTGCTGTCCCCATCCCCCTGCGTCACATCAGGAATTACTCAGCTTTCTAGGCTCATTCATGGATTTTCCCCAGCCTTCTCACAAGCGCACTTACTTTAAACCTAAACATTTCAATGTTAAGATGTATACAGTCCCTTCCAAGGTCCTGGGAGTAGATGAGCAGTTGGTTTACCTCTCCACGGACTGCCATGACAACGATATATAGGAAAAGTTTAACTACGTTCATTTATCGTCATTGTGCCTTTCCATTCTCACTTCCCCTTCATTGCTTTTCACTTCCAAGTTGCAGTAGATCAGCAGGGGACTGGTAGGATCCAGCCAAAGGAAAATGGATGGGAAATAATTTAAGAATGGGTTTGAAAGGACACATTTACATGGTCTGTAGTTATGCTTTGGGATAGTTGGATTATCTCTGTGTATACCGGAATGGCTTTTACAGATAGTTAGTGCCCATACGGTGGCCCAATGTGTGTGAAACCTGAAGGCTCGGGCTGGAGGCATGTCATAATGTGAATATATCATCTTGTCTTGGGCAGGGGAAATGTTTGCATGTCTCCTTTTGTCAGGCATGCAAAGTTTTATGAATGGAAAAGTCAATAACACTGACAGCTATTCATAACCCAACTTCTTTCCTCTGTGTCACTCAGCACACACAATTATTAATGCACTGTACATCATGGAGTTATTTATGATGAGAATGCATGAGATAAAGGTTATTCTTTTGGTGTTTCTTAGAATACAAACATATGCAGTGCTACAAACAGTAAACATGTCTTAAATCTGGGCTGTAAAAGACAAATCTGTATCATTACATTAAAGATTATGTCCAACCCCAGGAACCTATGACAATATAACTATAAATGTTTAAAGCTATTTTTAGGTATTACTTACCTATCAGTTTGTACCTAAATAATTTGTGGTCCTATAAAATCTTCATAGGATTAAAAAATACAAATGCAGGGTTATCAAGTTTGGGGAAGAGTGCAATAATTTAATGGGTGTGGAGTTTTTATCATACAAGATGAAAGTGCTCTGGAACTCTGTTGTATCACAAAATGAATGTGTCTATCACCACTCAAAAATAATTTACATGACAAACATTGTTGTGTTTTATCATATGTAATTTTAAAAATTAAAAACATACAGATGAGCAAGAATATCTGTAGTGAGCATGAATATCAACTATAAGAAAAAAATCCAAGAAGATTAAAGAGTATTCATTCACCAAATGCGCAACAGGCAGTTCTACATTTGTATTAAAAGAACATAGATTTGCCTGGGAAATTCTAATAGTTTTTTTGTAATTTTGATCCACAACACTATCTTAGACTTTTATTATGTGCAGCATATTTTATGCATAAAATAAATGTATGTTGATTTAATTTTTAAAAATTGAAAGTGTGTGCTGTCTTCCAAATAATTTGAACATTCAATTTTAGTTTCTGATTCTAATGCATTTTTTGGATTCCTCATTGCAAAGGAACAATTGTGGATTCCATCACAATGATGCCTGAATTTCTAGTGACTTCTGGTATTATTCGCTCAGAAGGTGACATCAAACACTCACTTACTGAATGGCTAATTAATAGAAGCAACACAAAGGCCTTCTTCATTTGCATGCCAATGTGCTGAGAGTTGTTGGTATAAATTGGATCAAATAGATATAAACCCCTATGTTCAAATAATCCCCAGGAGGGCTATAGATGATTTTATTTATGTGCTACATCTTATGCATTATATGGAAAATAATAGGTGTGACATAGTTCTACCCTGAGTTACTAATGACTGGTTTGCATTCTGGGCTTTTTGATTGAGGTGTTTAGTAGCGATGTTATCACTGATAAAACGATGCTTACGAGCCTCATGAAGACATGTGTAGGTGGGAAAGTAAAGAATGCACCACTCTTGTTTGCATTTCTGTGGACAGTTTGAGCCCAAGAGAGACAGCTCTGACTGAACCTCTCCCCAGACACACATTCACAAATTTGTGCCTTGTTTTTTGGATACTGCTCATCAAGAAGTCATAGGAGCCATAATTCTGGCAGGAAGTGAAGTGGGGATGTAAGCCAAGGATTGTATATTCCAAAGCCTATTGCAAGAAGACTTCTTGGCATGTGATATCCTGAAATGTATGTTTACCTATCAAGCACAACTTTAAGAATAGGGGTTAAAGACATCTATAAATACATTTTTTTTTGTAAATTAACTACTCAAAGTTAAGAAAGAATTTAGAGATCATTTGCCTAGAAAAAATGTCAGCATGCAGGATGCCTTAAAACAAGCTTTCCTCTGGCAGTTGAAATTTTACAGAACACTTTCACAGACATTATCTCATTATGTCATGTGAATTCAATGACTAGGACACGTGGTGTTGTTCCCTCCATTTTATGTGTGAGGAAGCTAAGATTCATGCAGCTTAAAGCACTCACAGTTTCATGACCAGATAGCCACTAGTAGCTGTGACATGTCATAGACTCAGCTCTAATCCAGACCTGAAACTATCTATTCAATAAAACAGTATTAAGTGCCTATGATATGCCTGATGTTACCTAGGTCACTGGGAAAGTAAAGATAAATAAAGCATCATTATTTGTCTTTTATATAATGTTTCAAAGCCATAATGTTTTTAGACTTTGTCATTTACTAGTCAGTTATGTATTAGATAATTACTAAAATCACTGGAAGTTGGTCTGATTAGATGTTACTTTCTCCCTCTTCTACAGGAAGAGACAGTTAATGTCTCTTCTAGTCTTTCAGGCAGTTGAAATCAAGGATGAGATCCTATGGTACAGCACTCAGGTAAACCTGCATCCTTAAAGTTATCTCTGTGCTTTGACCCACCAAAGTTTGAGAAGATATCTACAAGCCTTTGAAATCCTGGAGTCCTGTGTATGATCCATAGCACGTGTCCCTCAGGGTCTTTTTCATGGCCCAGTTGTCCTGTAATAACATAAGTCCAACAAATACCAGTCCCCAAAGGAAGGCATGAGCTCATGGTGAGCACCCACATGTGGGCCAGGAGTCAAGAATGTGAACTCGGCTTATTTTGCAATCTGGGTCCCGCACACTGTTCAAGCACGTGGGAGTGGATTCTCTGATAAAAGGCCTCTGTGGGAGGGAAATGATTCTCCGGGCATCCTTACGGGGAATCCCCACAGGATGACCTCTGAGTGAATCTTGTTTACAGCAACTCGCTGCCAGCTTTCTGAGGGTCGAACGCAAAGCTCTGTATTGAAGGAGTAACCTCAGTCTGAAAGCACGGTCCCTACTTGGTGCATTCTGGTGGAAAACACTTCATTTGGTCACTGAATCCTTGATTTCTTTAACCCGTGTGCACTCTTACCGGTTACCTGTGCTATGACCCTTCTGAATAGACTGGAAAATCTTCTTCATGGACCTAGACCATGATGATAATGACTCTAACAATTTTAATTTTCAAAGTAAAGGTCATCCTTTTGGGTGAAACATTAATTTTATGTGGAAAAATGTGTGGAGGGAATAAAACAGAAAGGGATGAAATGTACATTGGCCTATGTGCACATATGTATAATATACATAGTATATTGCATATTTTTATATGTGTGTAATATACAGTGGTAATATGTTATAAATATTTATGAAATACATATGTATATGCAGAGAGAAAATTCACCAACTTCATCCCCTAATTTTCTTTTTTTCCTATTTTCTAAATAATCAAGGCAAAATTATTTTAAAAAAATAAATCCTCTAATGGAAGAAACAAAATACACAATACGTCTTAATGTTCAGAAGCTTAATGTGAACACAGTTTTATAGATGCAGAGAAAGAGAACAGGTATCAAAACATCTTACTAATAGTTAATTTTAAATTTTAAAGTGAAGGAAGTATTTTTTCTGTACATGTTTCTGTAGTTTTCTAACTTATACAGGCTATATATCTAATTTTTATATGAAGAAATAACCATTAAAAATACTTTCCTGGAGAATTTTTAGTCATGCAATAAATGTATTTGAGAAGAAGAAAAAAATGTGTCATCAACAGTTCCAAACTATACAAAGCTGTAAAATTAAGCAATGCTTCTGAAAAACATCCATGATAAATGAATGAAATATTGTATCAAGATGAATGGAGTCCAACCAAATGTTTCCAATTTCCAGATAAACTGTCTTGGACATCTACATGGAGAATTTGTACCTAGGAACAGGAAATACTTTTGCTCAAAATACACTCAGGACTGCAGTGTGTGAATTTGAGTGGAAGTCAGGAGTGTTTTCACGGGCTTGCTGATGAGTAGAACTGTGGGAGCCCAGGTCACCTGGTCAGGGTACAGTACTTTACAGAGCTCTCTGCACTGACAGCCACCAGCTCACTGGAAAATGTCGCCTATTTAATGTACAAATGAAGCCAGGTGTGGATACGTAGTACAGGTCTCCCAGTGTGGCCCACGTGACTGCCAGCAGCCACACTGTGCCACTGCTTCTGGGATACATGCTGATCACACAGTAAGGTCACCTTTCCTCAGATCTGCTCTCATCAGTGACTGAACTTGGTGGGCTGAACAACAGACTCATTCTGGAGATACGTGGGAAGCTTCCATTGAGTGACTGTTGATGCAGGAATGTCTAATCAGCCTTGTCAAACCTTTCTGAAAACTGGCCATAAGTCTAAAATTCTTTGTAGTGAATCTTTTCTATATCTTCATGGTTACCAGAGAGACAGGGAGAGGGAGAAAGAGACAGAGACAGAGAAAGAAAAAGAGACGGGTTTAGTGATTTCAGAAGTGCTTCTGTTCTACCTCCTCTTTTACCCTCCAAAAGCATTTTTCAAATCAAGTCTTGTGCATATCCAGTCCCTTTTTTTTTTTTAATAGGGTCTCACTTGTAGTTCAGGCTGGCCCTTAGCTCAGCCTTGTACTCACAACAATCCTCTTACCTCTGCCTCCCAAAACTCAGCACTGTGGTAGGTGATTCTGATTGCTGGTGGGTGTGAGTCTCCATACCCAGCATTGTTGTATGTGGCTACCCTGGATCAGACCTAGGCCCTTACATTTGCAAGGCTGGTGCCAGAACCACTGAGCTAAATCCCCAGCTCCTCCAATCCCTTCTTTAGGACAGCTTCAAAGTGATGGTAAGATTGCTATAAGGGACAATAATGGAGAAGGATTTAGAGTTTAAGACTAGCTCACTATTCTATGAAACAGCTAGGATGGTCTCTTGAGCTGTGTGTAATTCCTGGGCCAATGTGAGGACCTAAGTGCTACAGATTTCACTGATGTTACATTGAGGAAAAAATCATTGAAGTGGTGAGAATCTTACAGGTGCTGAGCTTCAGGCCTGTGTGACATACAAGGAGAACAGTACCTACAAGGACAGCAGAGTTGTGTGGTTATTACTAAATGGTATTGACACCCTGCTGTGGTATTGAGAAAATGAGAGCTTTTGACAGGTAATTAAAGGTTAAGTGTGGGATCCAGATGGTCTCTTTGTATCTTCCAAAAAGACAAGGCCTTCTTTACAAAAACAAACATAACTAAGCAGCCAACTAAAAACCTGGTAGTTAGAGTCGCAGAGCTCCAGAAACATTTGAGTGCTGTGCAAAGGCTGAATGGAACACCTGTTACCCTGGAATACAGGGCTGGGATGTGGAGTGGACTGCATTGATGAATTGGTTCTGCGAAGTCCTACACTGTCAGAGATTGCAGATGCACTCCGTGTTCCCAGTAGGCACTAGCACTTGCCTCGAGCAAGATGTTGCAGGGGCCTCCCTGTATAAAGTGAGAGATCTTCTGCCTCAGGAGTGTCTTTCCTTCCCTTTACACCTGCCATCTCTTCATAGTGTTAAATTCCACAAGCAGGAGATGTACTGGTCATGATGAACACAAATAGTGTATCCAGGGGGTTGCCAGAAATAGGTGGTATGTCCCAGCAGGGTTCGGTTTTGACAGCACATCAGTGAGGTTGATGGACATGAAAGCATTGTCTTCTGGCACAGACATCTGCCAGGCACCATGACAGGGCTGAGTGCACTGTCAAGGTGAATTTCACTGTTTGAAGTTTGGGAACAAGAGGAAGAATTACATGATTTTCCCTGGAAGGAAATAAGATAAATCTCAGGCAAATTGCTGCACTAAAATGAGTGGGTAGCATGCAGCCAGAGGAATCAGCAAGGAAGACTGTTAAGTAGATAGCAGATCAAGAAGACATATTGTTTACCAAGGCCATCAAGAGTCTACGTGGGAGAAGGGTGGCAGCATCACTGGGAGGAACTGTTCTTCATTGCTCACAGTCAAGGGCTGGAGAGGTGATCACAAAGTTGTGCTTATGAATATCCTTATTGACAGTGGCTCTTTCTTGTTAGAGGTTAAGAGGAAGGATTGATTTGCCAGATGCCAGGAAACTCTCATTCCTACAATGACCAGAGAGTAAGGATGGAGAAAACAGCTGACAGAGTTCACCTGTGGGGAGCTGTGGAGGTGGCCAAGAGACTGGGCATCTGCAGAGGTAAAACAAGGAGTCAAATAGCCAGGGCTCTGCTTCACTTCCATGTCCAGGAGAAAGTGAGAGCAAGACAGTGGGAGGCTGAGGGTTCTCATTCTGATTAAAACAAAAAATCACTATCTCTTGCTTGATTCAGTGACCTCAACGACATTTTAGTCTAGATTCTGTTGACTAAGAGCTGAGCTATCTAGTTCTCTAGGGAAAAAAAAAACCCTGTAGTACTTGTAGACTGTGTGATACGTTTAGGCCTCTCTAAAGAGGTCTTTGTGCAGGGACTCTTCAAGGACAGGCACCGAGTTTTGCTTTTAGAAGTTTTCTGTTGGTTGAATGCTCTATTGCTACCATTTTATAATACTTACATCACACTCGTTGGACAGGAGTCTACATCTTTATTTGTATTGGACCATGCAAACTATATAGATATTCTTGTTTGCAGTTATTGAGTTAGGTGACTATACTGGGTACTGATACCCAGAAGCACTAAGTGTAATCCTGGGCTTGTTCTGCTGGGGAGCTAAGACCATCCATGCCAAAAATGATGTCCTGATTGAAACCTAACTTACTCCTACTACTACTTCCTAACTTACTGCTGTGTCTGGGGGAACCAGATGATGATTATTATCCACTCTCCAGATACTCAATTGGAAATAACATATTGGACTGTCACAGAGATGCTCATATTGTGCCTTTAACTTGTGGTGTAGGAGTCGTCAGAATGGGAAAAACCAGTGGAAGCCTCTGCATCTGCTGTTTATTCACACAGCCAGAGGAATCCATAAAAAGCATGTCACCTTCCTGATATTAGTGTTATTAAATAGCATAAAGAATATGGAGCAAAGGTTGAAGAAGTACTATATATATATATATAAAATATATATATATACTATATATACATACACTATATATACTATTATATATATACTATATATATAAAATATATATATATATCATATGTATATATATATATATATATATATATATATATATATATATATTTTAGTTTTTTTGAGACAAAGTCTCTCTTTGTGGTTCAGGCTGGGCCTGAGCTCAGCCTCAAACACATCACAGAAATCCTCCTGCCTCTGCCTCCCAAGTGCTGGGATTACAGGCGTGAGCCACCACACCCAGTAGGAAGTACTATTTTTGTATCTCTGAAGAGAATCTGAGTATAGTCCTGGAATACCAGTGGATCCTAAGACTTGATATAGGATTTTGCAACTCGCTCAAGTAAGAGTGTGACTGTAGCTTCCATGGAAAAAGCAGCACTGACTGACAATGACACATACCTACGATATGCAGCCATTGTTTTAGTGAATGCACTCATATATTGATGATAATGGAGTATCAAGAATGCTATAGATTCTTGTGAGACATCTAACAATGTTCATTTACATTTGGCCTCTAGATTATATTATCTCCTCTACTCTTTGCTATAGTACAGACTGTAGATCTATCTGGGCTGTTCGGTCAACCCACAGAATGTCACACTATATGTTATCTTGTATCAATAGTGTCATGCTGATGGGGAAGGACAACAGCAGGTGGCAGTATGCAGGAATTCTTGAAGAGACACATGTGTTTCAGAGCGTAAGAGATAAATACCATGAACATTCAGACTCCTGAATCTTCAGTGAAGTCTTGGGATCCAATGGTCAGTAGATAGGTAGCATATGTCTTCCAAGGAAAAAGAAAAATGGCTTTGTTGGACATTCCCTTCCAGCAGAAGAAGAAAAAAAATAAGCTCACATCTATTTTTGAATTCTGAAAGCAAAATATCCCATGCCTAAGAATGGTCTTCTGGCCCATATCCTGGGTGATGAGGAAAGATTCATGTGTCTTTTGGGTGATGATGCAGTAAAAAGCTTAGAGTAAGCCCCCGTTGGGAAATTTCAGTGCAACCCCTGAAATCTGGAGCAAGTCTAAGCCAACCACTACACAGGAAACAACACGGCTTTTAGTAAAACACCTTACCATAGCACTGGAAACTTAATAAACAAGAATAAAAGTCTTGTATATGATTGCCTGTCATAAACTGGGGTATTTCAGTTCTTCCACATTGTAATTTCAGCCTACCATCCATGGATCAACCAAAGGATGAAAATGATACACTCAGACTGAACATGAGAAGAATCAAAGCTTGAACCACCGTGTAAGCAGCCTACCCCAACATCTCTATTCATCTCAGCACTCATGCGTCAGTCCTCTCTCCAGTGTACCTAAGACCAGGTAAAGGAGGCAGAGAAAGCCTGTCCATGTCCAAAAGCCACAGAAAGACAATCAGCTCTGTGGCAGAACAAGTTGGATCTATACTTATTATAGCAAGCAAGCAAGAACATCATGAAGACTCATGGGCTATTGAAATAAGAATATAGAAAGGAGTTTTATAAGATTTGGTTTTATATTAGCTTATCTCAGAAAGCGTTCAAGGAACAAGTTTTTCTGTGTACTATCAAAAAGTGGGATAATTCTATCACTGAGTATCTTATAAATTAGCTAAGATGGTGAATGTGTGGTTCTTTATCCTGCATTAGTAACTGATTACAAACTAGTCTTATTTTGTTTCAATCCGTCATCCTGGAGAAGACTGGTCTGACATTGACTGTGTCATAGTGTGTTTATGTTCAATAAGAGGACATTGACGTCTCACTGTGAATTCTGGGACAACTTCCACAACACTGGCCCTATCTTATTGGAGTGAGAGTTACTATGTGATACAAAAACCTCTCCACTCCACCTCCCCTCACATGGGCCCACACTGTGGACCTCCTTGTCTTCAGTCTTTCCATCCCTTTTCCTTTGTCCCCTGACAACATAGCCAGACCGCTGATCATTGCCCAGCCATCTATTTATTATTCTGCTAACTCAGGCTCTTCCTTCCTTACTCACTGCATGGTCAGGTTCACTAGGAGCCAATACTGCCAAACGTTCTATCAGGGCCTGCTCTTCCCTTCGAGAGTTCGGATTGGTGTATATAGGTTGACCTGGTAAGTGATGAAGACTTGAAAAGGACACAGTAACCTTCAGAAATATTTGAGAATAACTCTGAGAGGTACCAGAGAGAAACGTTTTCCCTAAGGGTGGATTTGACCATTGTGAAACTGGCCATCCAGTTATACAGAGAAGGAGAAGGGAATAGTCATGCGAAGAGTGAAAGGGAAAATATACGGGGTGGGAAGAAGAGACAGGAAAGGGTGAGTGTGTTCAGTGCACTGGAAGAAGACAGCACATGCAGGGCAGAGCCAGTGGGAGCAAAAGGACACAAGAGGAGATTGATGTGTTCATGAGCTAGATTCTACCAGACCAGTTATTTTTTTTTTTTCTTAACAGTGATGGAAAATTATTGAAAGGCTTTGCTCAACGATGTGGTTTGACTCAAGGGATACTTAAAAACATTGCTCTGGCTTACCTGAGACAAACAGGGTAATCAGTTAGGAACTTACGATAGTTATCATTTTGATAAATAAAAATGGAAATTGAGACACACCTACTCTATGAGCTGGTTGCACTCTGTCCCCGAGTGGAGAGTCCCTGTGTAGGTGGATGACAAACCTTTGTCTCCCAGCGGGTACTCCAGTGTCTGACATTATAACCGACTCAGCTCGACAACTCAACGTGCTGTGCATGCTGAGCTTCAAGGGCTCAGGATCAGGAACGATTAATTTTGAAATACTACTTCCAGTGCTGCACCCCCAAAATATTTACCTTCACATAATCTCTTTTAAAAAGCCACTTTTTTTTATCAGAGTTAAATGTACTCCACATGAGCTCAGTCCCTAATCCAACATGAAAACAAAGTAAGAGAACCAATAAGGCGGTAGAAAATTAAATTCCTGAGTGTGTATTTAACTGTACACATAGAATTTATTACAGTGTGATGGAAATGATGACAAAGGAAAGGAATTCTGTCCCCACTTAGTCTCGTTGGACCAATAGATCCATCTGGGTTGCTGGTAGTAGCAAGCAGCACTTCCTACAGGAGCAGAGAGTCTTTAAGACCCTTGTAGGCCCATGGACGTGGTACCACATCACTCTTCTATTGATGGATGGTAATGGCATACCTACTTCTTATTTATGATCTACTAAGGGTATCAACACATTGAACATTATTCTTCTCCAGGGGAAAGAAGGAAAAGCATTCATATAAATTCAGTTTGTTTTATATTGACTGAAACACCCCTGCCACTTAAGAGTGGAAACAATCTAAAAGAGACTTACAGAGGATGATAAAAATTAATACCAAAGTGATTTCTTATTTACAGATTGCATTTGTTTCAGAAATCTTCCTTAATAGTTTAAAGTAAAAAATACAAGGACTCAGTAGTGTAATCTGCCTGCTGGTGTCTCAACTTGATTAAGAAGGGCAAAGAGTATATTACTATATGAATCTACAATGTTTCCTCTGGAATTCTAAAGTTAATTTCTTTTTCTTTTCTCCCTCTCTCTCTTTTTTTTTTTTTTTTTTTTTTGAGACAGGGTCTCACTCTGTAGTTCAGGCTGGCCCTGAACTCAGACTCGAGCTCAGGAATCCTCCTGCGTCTGCCTCCCAAGTGCTAGGATTACAGGCATGAGCCACAATGCATGACACTGTAGTATGTGATTCTGATTGCTGGTGGATGTGAATCTCCATACCCAGCATTGCTGTATGTGGTTAGCAGTGATGAACCTGAGCCCTTGCACTTGCAAGACCAGCACTGAAACCACTGAGCTTAAGCCCCAGCCCTAAGGTTAATTTTTAATTATACTCATGCTTTACATTTATTTTTGATGGGCTAGGACTTTAACTCAGTAACAGGGTGGTTGGCTGGTATGGCTAGACCCTGGGTTTGATCCTCAGCACTACAAAGATGAAAAAAAAGTTTTGAAGGGAAGACTAAAGTATATTGCTTAGAATTAGGTGTGTAAAATTTTTAATGTGTATTCTTTTGGCTTTATTATTGTAGTACTGTCACTATGGGTTTCTAAGTCAAGGCATTAAAATAAAAATTTATGACATTATATGTTGGATCTCTAGCTTAGAGTAAAATAATGACCTTTCCCCAAATCTTCAGGTACAGTTTATGTAAGTAGCTGACAATGTATTTGAGCTATTATTTCCTTAAATTTGTTCCAGAATTTACAAATTAGGGCTGAGGATTAGCTCACGTGATACCACACCTACCTTGGAAGAACAAGAGTCCGAGTTCAGGCCCTGGTACTGCAAAAACAAAACAAAACAAAAAACCTCACAGAAATTTAAAAAAAAAAAAAACCAAGTTCATTTAACAACTCAAATATGTAGACACCTGAACTATAACACGATCATTTTACTTTTATGATATATTTGCCAACATGAATTAAATTCTCATTAATTGCTACATTCACAAAATTCACTATTTTTTTTCCTCCTCCAGGACACGTACTGGATTTCAGATGCAGTGATCCCTGGGACCGGGGGCTCTCATCTCTCTTGGTCCCACAGACTCTTAGATTCCCTGATCTTGAAGCATTTGCAGTGTCTTCCTCTGGTCTCTTGTAAAATGTCTATCACTTTTCATCTGCCTTTCGTTTTCTCTTGAGGAGATGTTGTGGAGTTTTGAATACCACGCCGCAAAGTGATGTGTCGTTTTGCATCCTATCTAACATGACTCAACTCCAGCCGTATTTGCTTGTCGTGTTTGATAATAGAGATAGAAAACTGAAATTGATCGTCTTTAATGTGGCAGAGATTAGCATGCAGAATTCAGTAAAGATTACAATATTTGGAGATGCTCTCTCTCCCGTTATCATAATGTAAAAGCTGTTTTTTGATGTATAGGGAAAGCCAAAGTTGCATGTTTATAGCAGCATGTTAGGACAAGATAGAAGCTATTTACCTTCTACTCTGACTTCACAACCCTGCTATGTGTTTTTTCTTCATGTTTAATTGTCCTTATATCAATTTAGCTTTGGTCTTTTCTTCTGTCTACCATAGTCAATGGTTTTACAAGTAGCGTGATAGTTTAATTCATAAATATATCTCTGTAGTTTTACTATAATGTATTCTGAGGTAGGATTTTAGTTAACTTTATTGAATAAATTTTGGATGCAATGAGTTTCTTGATATTCTTCCTTAACTTTATCAGAGGAAAACCATGCACTCAACCCCTCTTACCCCAAAACTAAAATATAAGATTTTTAGTATCTTCCTTATCCAGTAGAATTTGCATATGAAACTTCCTACACTAATTTTACTTCCTATTTTTTAATGAAAAAGCTCTTCATTTGGCTAGATAGGTAGAGAATTGGGCAGGAAATTAGAGAAAAAAGTTTGAGGAAATTTTGAAAAGCCCATAGGACAAATAGATAAGAGCTAAAGAGCAGACAGACTATAATAATGACCTTTCTGCTAAACATGTTATACTTGCTCAAGAAATAAGAGAGAGAGGAAGAGGAACAAGAGGAGAGGGAGAGGAAAGAGGAAGCCAACAAGAAGAAAACTGAACCCGAAGGTGCACATTTACCAAGGACTTCAGCTTATCCACCTTTCAGGTTGTGAAAGAGAGGTCAAAGCGGGACAGTGACCAGCACTAGAGCACATGGGGATTGGCCTGACAGAACAAAGGACACAGGAATTGAGGCCACCGCCATCAGCTTTGAGCCCAATATTGGGTCCACCGCTGCCTTTTGGTTTATGGAGAAAGAAAAGAAATACACCTATAGCATTTTAGGAAACTGTATGTTTGCCTGGCCTGACAACTGAGCCCTAATTGAAAGAAATTCTGTTCTTTTATGTTTCTTGTGTATCCTGCAGAACTTATTTACTAGTGCAGCAAAAAAGTTTATGAATGGATCCTTCACTCCGGAGGATTCTTTGGTAGCGCACTAGCTCTGTGCTATTAAAGTGAAGCATGTGCCTCTATTTTAAGATTAAAAGCTCATTATTAAATAGCAGCCTCTACAAGCTATATAATTTAGTACGGGACAATCCAGAATTTGCAAACGGAACTTCTGGTACAAAAAGAGTGTGTAAAATCAGTGTCACAATGTAACAGTCATTCCCTGAAGCCCACAGGAGAGACTTCAGTGTGCAGTTAAAGAGAATTAATATTTTCTGGCTTGGCTACCTCACTGGCTGCACAAGGTGATTTTACTGTGCATTATACTTTAATTATAACTGCGCTAAAGCCATCTGCTCCATTTCATTCCCTAATTATAGATGCAAAAAGCATTTCACAACTCCCACCCATAAAAAAGATGTGAGGATTTCATGGCAGGCTTGCTCTGAGCTCCTCACTCCCTCCTTGCCTGTGGACTCTCCCTTCACTGGTTCATCTAAACAACCAAGGAAGCATTTGCGATGCCCTGACAGTTCCAGAAGGCCTAGAATGCCTGAGCTTGTCCCCATCCATTAAGAATTGTCTCTTACCATTATTATAATCACTTTGCCCAGCCCATCCTACACCTGGGTCATTTGGAACTTCCTGTCCCCCTATACTTTTCTACTGTCATTCTTCCTGCCATTTAAATTTAGCCATATTATTCTATTATAGTATTATTTTAACATTCTTTCTAACTCCTGAAAAGTTTGTGAGGAAACTACCCTTATTATTACATGGAGAGGACGCATTATGGGAGTTTAAAGATTTTCTGAAGTTAAACCAGTTGTAGATCAGGTTGGAAGCCACATCAGTAAATACTGATTCTTCCTCTTTTCCACAAATTTTTCATACATTACTTGGGAATGTTACTCAAATGCCCACTGGAATGTCAGAGGTATCCTGGAGTGAACTGTGGGTGCTTCTTTCGAATCCATGCCAGGGGCTTCATATTGGTGAACACAAGTTGTCCATGGTATGGTGGATGTAAGAAATAGACGTACACTACAAATCAGAGCTTTCCTCATTTCCTTGGGAAACAACTGTTAATAACTTAACAGGGTGCAACCGACAAGGGAAAAATGTCTCACAGATCCTCCCCCAAATAACATACTTGGGGCACAGGGCCATCTTCATTTCTGAACCTGCATAATGTACGAATTCAACTGAGGAATGAGAAGAAGTTGTTCTTCAACTGAACGAGATGCTCTCTGAACATCCTGAAGGTAAGATATTCCTGAGGGCATGAGGGTTTGTCTCCTGAAGGAGAATTCAGAATTTTCTAACAAATATTTGGGCTTTAAAGTTTCTGTGATTTCAAAAACAACCTGCACATTCCAAATTCAGAAGTCTTCACAAACTGCAGTAGATGTGCAGTAGTCCCAAGCAGGGGGCTCCTGAAGATGGGGAGTTCGTGCTGCCCAACTTCACTCCAGACACATACATGGCTTCCTGAAAGCGACATTTGAACAATATTAAGAAGAGTAAAAAGCATACGTGACTCTTTTAAGGAAAATAGTTTATAAATTCCAAACCTTCTTCCCCTTAAATTCTTAAGTTTGTCATAAACTCCAATTTGAGCTATTTACAAGATTGCAGTTCAAGTCCAATAACAAAGTTATTAAAAGAACATATTGAATCTGAACTTCAGAAAGGTCTAAACATCAACTATGAGACCGAAAATAACCAATGACTTTCTAGGCAGAAACTGAAGTGTAAGCTATTTAGCAAACATCTAGAGAAAAATATCAAATCACAAGGTAATAGAAACACAACACTAAAATTCAGCACATGTTACACTGATTAGAGATTCAATTAGGTTCTCTATATAGCAGAGACAGCTGCATCGGGTGGTATGTATGCTTCCTAATGGACATTCAAATTTATACATGTGCTTCCTAATGGACATTCAAATTTATATATGTGCTGATCTCCAAAAATTTTATTTGTGGTAACGTCAAAAGTATTTCGCCCAAAGCTGATAGGAAGATTAAGTACTAATATGTAATTGCCATATTTTGCAGATGTCTTTTTGCAACTCTTACTGAATCTACCTACCTTTGAAAAGTCTCTAGAAGGTAACATAATGTTCTTAAGGGAGCACTGGTGTAACAGGCAGGAGCTTTATTAGTCTTAGATCTAACATTAATTAG
The DNA here is from genome assembly GCA_004026965.1 of Petromus typicus. Lineage (NCBI taxonomy): Eukaryota > Metazoa > Chordata > Mammalia > Rodentia > Petromuridae > Petromus > Petromus typicus. The sequence continues at coordinate 97,505 of PVIR01000146.1, read as the reverse complement.
AAAAAGTGCTTTGAGAGCATCTTAAAGCAGTTGCAAACAGCATAGAGACAGCAGATTGTAGCACCTAAAAGTGGCTTTGAAAAGGAGTAGCTTGATTTGACTCTGATCTCAGCTACTCCCTAGCTGTCGAACTTCAGATAAACTACTTGACCTTTTTGTCCTGCTGCACTGGTACACTAAAAGAAGTATCCCTCTTACGATTAGTGTGACAAGTAAAGAATGATGCATGTAAAATTCTCACAGTGGTTGTCAGCATGGAGCTAGAGATCAATTTAAGGTAAGTTTTAGCCTGTTTGTTTTAGAAGATAAAAAACTAAAAGCCACCCAAATGTACATAGCAATTTAGAAATAGAATTGGGATTAGAACCCATAACTTTTTCCCATTATTCTCCTGCTGTCCTCAGCAGTGTTGAATAGTTCACTCACATTTTGTTCAACTTAAATCCTTGAAGGCACTGGAGTGCTCAAATGACTTCACCAGTGCAACAGTTAGTGACAAGTTCAATTCTCAAACAAGATTTTTTAATTATACTATATAAAGTGTTCTCACTTCTTTACTATGATCGATTATATGTTTTTAAAGAATAATTTATTATTTATTTTTGAAATGGACAAAAGCATTCTAATAACAATAGCAGCAGGAAAACTTCCACAAATAATACACAACTAGGGCTGGGGATTTAGCTCAGTGTTTCTGATGCCTGCCTTGCAAGCACAAGGTCCTAGTTCAATCCCAGTAACCATATACCATGATCAGTACCACATACCACAGTGCTGGGCGTGGTGGCTCACACGTGTAATCCCAGCAGTTGGGAGGCAGAGGCAGGAGGATTGCTGTGAGTTCAAGACTGAGCTCAGGGCCAGCCTGAACTACAAAGCAAGACCCTGTCAAAAAAAAAAAAAATTCAAATCCCTTTTGAATAAAATACATATATTTAGATGAATCAAGGAAAAACTTAAAGGAAAGTGTTTGATTTTTTAAAATTTTATACAGGCAGTGAGAAAGTAAACTGCCTGAGAGCCTGACATAGAATTTTTTTCTGTGTCCCCAGAGAGAAGAAACTTTCCTGAAAGAACTATAGAATACGGATTAGCACCTAAGATTTTATGATTTGTCTCTTGTAAACTCCTTTATCTGTGACTCTGGGAATTGCCCCTGAGGACAAGTCAGCCTCTATTTTTACCATCCTGCACCTCCTGCTCCTGGGGACAAGTCGACCTCCATCTTTACCAGCCTGGCCCTCCTGCTGTAGCCACTGTTGATCTGGTATGGTATTGTCATGCTACTATTTGCCTGGTGTCTCCTCCCACTTCAGAAACAAAGAATTATTGGTTAATATTTTTCTCAAAATATTTCAGTTTGAAAATGAAGGAGGTAGTAGTGAAGAACAGAGAGGCCTCTAACAAATCTGGTTAGAAATCCATTCATTTGATAAATTATAGGTATTAATGATCTGGAAAACCCATGTGAAACCCAGAACTACCAAGTATGTCTCCAAGCCACACAGATACAAGTAGCATGAGGCTGTGGTAAGGAAGTCACTGGTGATAACAAGAACTTGTGTGAAGTTAAAGAAATTTGCAAGCAAACTCTAAGAAGGCAGACTAGAAAAGCAAAGAAAGAAAAGCAAAGAAAGAAAGAAAAGCAAGGGATCAAGATCCTGGTAACCTCAGCCGTTCTGCATCAACACTCTAGCAAGTATCCCCAGCTGTGACCTTCTAACTGCAGTCTCCAAAAGTTGATCTGAGGCCTCCCAACTTCATTCCATGGATGTACAGACCCCTGGTTATTTTTTTCTTGCTTTATCTAACTGATGTATATGAATCTGTTACCACTGAATAGTATTTCAGATTTCCTTTGACTTTATACACCACAGACCTCAGGCCAGGTAGATAAAGTCTCTCTACCAACTAGCTTTGGGATTTTAGTTTAGTTCTAGCCTTCTGGCTCTAACTAGTCAAGATGCAGCTGGACTCTGTGCTTTACAATGAATATTCCTAACAGTTTATGAGACAGGCTGAGAAGCCCGATCTCAAAAGTGCTATGCCAAGTGTGATAGTTTTGAGATAGGTTTATGTACTGTAAGTTTTATACTTTTGCTTTTAGTGATGAATTCTATTTTATATTATTTTATGCTATTTGAAGTTCCTAGAGCTTAATAAACCTATGGTTTCATGTCTTTCAACTGTTCAGGAAAATATTTGACTAGAATGTCTTTAAATGTTACTTTGTGTTCCATTTTACCTCTCTGTTCCTGTTCTGTACTCTAATTATATTTCTGTTTCATTCAATTTGTTGTTTCATACATATTTTTTATTCATTTATTTTTCATAATTCCCTTAATGTAGTTTTTTTTTCTTCAGTCATTCAGGTCACTAATCTGTCACATTATTTATAGTTTAATATTTTACAGTTGCATATTTTCTATTGGACCTTTCATCAATTTAAATCTGTCATGAAATGATCTTTTCCTCTAGTTTTCACAAATATCAACCCTAGTTATTTTTATGCAACTGACAGGTAGATTATCTGAATCATGCACAAAGATTTTTCAGTTATAGTTCTACGTCTAGTATTTTGGTCATTTTATTTGTTTTTGCCACATATGGTCATTAATTGTGATATGTCATGTCGACTTAAGAACTGTTTAGCAGATTAGTAAATGATGGTGTGCCTGTGTATGCTTGCCAATAAGCCTACCCAATAAATCCCTAGAATAATCACACTTATATTTTGTATTGAATGTTTTCTTTTTCCCTAGAGATCTATAATTTACCGTATTTTGTCATTCTTAGTTTGATTTTAGGTATTTAGTATAAAACAGTCTAGAGAGTCTGAAAAGGGCTATTTTTCTCAAAAGAGATTCAGAATTTCTGCTGTTAGAGTTTAGGCACCTCACCTTACTCCCATCAAGGATTCCTGCTAGACTTGGAGAAGCCAAGTCTTTGTCCAGCTACGGTATTTATTCTGGAAGGCACACCCCTGAGGTTCTCATTCCACTTTGGTGGGGCTTGAATTCCAGTTCCTCTGTCCCAATTCTTATTGGCTATTTAAATCTCCAAACATGTCTTCTGGCTGTAGTCTAACTTTTTTGTGAATATTTCTAATCTTGGCTATCTCAGTTTCGGGACTGAACATTTCTAGTGAAATATTTATACGAATGATTGAGTTCACCTTTAGGTTTTCTATTTCTTTTATGAAATTGTACCTTCCTTACATTCTTGTCAATTTGGTAGCTGAAAGTTATATACTCTGAGTACCTGGTGTGTGAATCTTTTATCCTCAGCTGCCCAATTATACAAATAGGAAAATTATTTCAGAAAGTAATTACAGGTTATTTTGAGTCCAATATTCGTGTGTTTATTCTTTCAGGATTCATAGCTCTCAAAGAGACCTTCAATAGTTGCTTTTCCAGTATTTGTTTTATATTCTGTACTGTTTTATATCTATATTTTTAAGTTATATTTGTCTTCAACAGGAAGACTAACATAATACAAATTATTCTGTCATGGCTGAAATCAAAAGATCATCAGACAACTTTATATAAGTAAACAAATCCTCATGTTCAATTTAATTTATGGATATTCCACATAAAATATAATTTATTATTAATTTAATTAACTATATTTTGAGGCAGTTCAGAAAAAAACGGCCATTTGTCATTTGTTTATTAGCTAGAAATTAAAAATTCAGTATGAAGCCAAGTGAACTAAATAGATACACAAATAACATTTTAATTAAGCTCTTGGAATGTTTTTCCAAGAACTTTATTTGGGCCTGAGTTTCCAAGCCACCTAGACCAAAAAGGAAGTATAAGTCAATATATTAGTTTCATTATCAAAAAAGAGAGAAAATATTTACTAGTTATATAGAAAAGTCAGGTTTTTCTTATTACTAAATTTTAAATAAAAATATTTCATTTCAGATTTTCTGTACATTTTTTCATCTGAAATGTTAAAGTAATTTCCTATAATGTACATTGAAAGCTGAGTTTTTGTCATTATATTATAATAGAATAAATATGCATTTTATTTCCTTGACATCAAATCACAATGGCCAAAGATTTACCAAAATCCACTGAACACAGTTCAGCATGGGAGAAATCCTAGCATCTGGACCCTGAGGCACTGCTGTGAGTTTGCAGGCAGCTTGGGCTACATAGTGAGTTAGAGGTCAGCTTGAAATACATAAAGATTCCTTATCTCAAAAAAAAACAAAGGAAAAATAATTGATTTCTCAGAACTTTAAAAATAATAATGTACAAGCTTCTGCCTTTTCTCTTTTGCCACATTAATTTATTAAAGTCTGACTTACAGTAGAAGTAGAAGTTTTATATATTTATAGAGTGCAATATGATGTACATCTTCGACATACACCTATGTTGTCAAAAAATTACTACAATCAAGCTAATTAGCATATTCATCTTCTCACGTCATTACTTTAGCAAGGGTTCAGATTTTGAGAACATTTAAAATCTACTTAGGGGGTGAGGAAAATAAGATGTTGGAGAAAGAATAACAAGTTTCAATGTGAATAAGTTCTGGATTTCGAATGTACCACATGCTGACTGTAGATGAAAGCAATGTACTGAATACTTACACTTTTGTAGTAGTCTCAGGTCTTACATTAAAGCCCTGCTGCAATTTCCACCTGCAATGCTCTTTGTAGGTATGTATGTTACAAGTGGGCCCCAGCCCATGGCATTACTGGGAGGTGGATGTGCTTTTCAGAGGTGAGACCTAATGATAAGTCTTAGATTATTTGAGGTTTGATGTCAAAGGGGAGTATGGGACCATGTTCATCTTCTCTAGTACATTTCCATGTCATAAAGTGGTTAGACTTTCTCCACCATGGATTCCTACTATGTTGTACTGGGTAGCCACATGCTTGTTTTATTTTCAGCCTGGAAACTGAGCCTGTGGGGACTGGCCTGAAGATGACCGGGGTTTATGAGTCCATTTTAGATAGGCCCTCTTTCATGTGCAAGTGTGTGCATCAGATTTCTACTACTGCAACAAAGTGCTGGAGGTAACACTCTTAAACAGAGAAAAGGTTTATTTTATCTCATAGTATTGGAGACATAGTTGGTATAGTCGGTTTGTTCTCATTGCTTCTGGACCTGCATCAAAACAGGACACAATGATTCGAGCACACAGTAGAGTGAGCTATTCACTTTACAACCACCTAGAGGTGGAAAGAGAGACAGACAGACAGACAGAGAGAGAGAGAGAGAAAGAGAGAGAGAGAGAAAACAAGAACAAGAAAGAGAATTGGAGCCCTACTATCCTTTTCAAAAGTGCCCTTCTTAAAGGTTTCTTCTTCCTATAGCTCTACCTTACAGACCTAACCTTAGGGGACAACCCAGATCCAAAGTGCATTAGAGAACAATTTATTTCTGCATTATACTGAAAAGACTCAGAGGAAAGGTGACATAGGTAGTAAGAATCTGCCCTTCTTGTCCTTCACTGTTGAAAACTGCGGACGATTTACTCCAATTTACAACTTACTTGGATTTAAGTATGTCTGCCCTGCCCTGCAGAATCAGCTACTAGGGTTATGGGGTGGGCATCTGCCCCACCCTGCAAAATCTTCTACTACAAGGATTATGGCACTAAGAGTATTTGTGGACATCTGCACTGCCCAATGGGAGGATCTTCAACTTTAAGGATTATTGTGTATAATCTCATTGCATTATGCATACTAGAATTTTGGATGTGAAGGCTTGGTACCAGATAAAGGTACAATGAACTTTGTTGCTTCTGCCTGGAGTAACGAGAGTCCAGCCTGAGCTCAGCCTTTTTCTCAAGTTCCAATTTTGTTGTTTGCTGTTTCTTATTCCTTTTGCTGTGGGACTCACAGGGGACTGGTGTTTGCCGTGAGGGTTCTGGCTGCGTCCTCTTACCCTGTCTCCCACACTTCACTGTTCCTATTTCTGCTGAGTGTAGGTGTGGTCATCTTGCATCTGGTTCCTTTCCTTCCACGAAGTTCCTTTTGTGCATAGGTGGTCTGTCAAATTGCTGCTTCCCTGAGAGGATGTGTGCTGAAAGGTTCTTTTTGTCATTTTGCTGCCTTTACTTTTTCTATTCTTTTCTTCCTAAAAATTTAAAAGTACCAGTTAAATACAATGATTTAAAATTCACACATACTTCATTGTGAACTTAATTTTTGAAAACATTATCTAGCCATAGTCATTGTATATATGCCTTTCAGATATACAACCTACGGTCAAAATATATAGCAACTATTAAAATTTTTAAAAATTATCAATGTAAAAAATTACATTGTCATTGGCTCCTGTCAAATAGCCATCCTTACTTTCAACACACTAAGCTCATCATTCTTACATTTTCTAAAGCAGTTCTGGAAGTCCTTTGTCCTGAGTGACTTTATGAGGTGATCAAAAATATGGTGAATACTCCCACTGAATGCCATCCAGTGGGAAGGTAGGATCAAATAAACATCACAATCCATTCTCATTTACCTTATTCACATGATTTGGAGCTCTGTAACCACCAGCTCTTCCCCAATGTGGAGATGACATGAAAGATGAACCATTTTAATTGATTTGGGACAGTAAGGTAAGCAACAGCACAACTAAAAAAGATTCTAAAACTAGCCAACTAAGTGATGAGAATGATGAGATAGATATGTTAGAAGTGAAAAAAGTGTCCTGAGTATTGATGGTAATGCGTCTTTTATTGTCAGAAATTTTTTAAAAATTTAAATATTCACCACATTTTTGGTCGTAAACTATAGAGACGCATAACAGTCTGATTAACCTAAAATAAGTGTATCAGTAGACTGACATGCCTCCATTTCTTATGGAACAATTTTACAGAAGAGATTGTTCAGATTTATTCCATGGTTTTATAAGATTGTCCTATTAGTAGATCTTACTGACAGCTTAACCCAAGTATCTTGTCTTTTCTGCACAAATATATGAATAAATAAATATAAATGTAGATAAATGTTGGCTACCGACTTTAGGATAGCCTTCTCTTTACAGACAGAGTTAAGTAACTCCAGCTGTGGAATTTAGAGAGGTGGGTGGAGGATGAACCAGCCATCACAGTCCTCTCCTCTCTGATTTCATCAGCATCTTTCCTAAGCCATCTGTAACTGTGCACTGAAGCCACAGTTAACACAGTTGCTGGAACAAAGCCCCTCCACAATCAAGCTGGTAGCTCCGACAATAGCTTCTAAGTGTGCGAGGCATGCTGCCATGTTCACTGAGCTCAGTGACAAGGTTCCAGCTGGGTGGCATGTGTGCCATGGTAAACCCTGCTGTGCATAGTCACCCAGTGCACAGGAAGTCAGTCAATGGATCTGATCTCAGAGCTCCTGAAGTGCTGACTAGTGCGTTCTCTGCTACCGGGTTTTTGAAACACTGAGAGTATTCTTTGACATTTAATGACCATATTTCCTCCTAAGCAACTGTTTTATATTCTACACTTCTCTAGATACTTATCTTTCCCCATCAAAATACAAAGTTCTTATGGATAGCTATTCTTATTTGTGGCTTGCCAGACTGACCACTCCTAATTCTGAGGGAGTACGTGCTTATACACTGGGTAGATAGTATAGATTATGAAACAGCATTGGCCAGCAGTGTTAAGGTTGAATAACAGATGTTCTAGAAAGAGCACTAGAAACAGTTTTGCAGGATCCACACTCTGAAGACTCCATTGCTTCACCACCAATGCTTGAGAATTTAGTCTTTTTTTTTTTTTTTTTTTTGGTGCACTTCATTCAGTGTCCACATTAACAAAAGAAGAGGATTGATCATCTCTAAAAATCTCTTTAGATCTTACTTTCTCCAATTCAAAATCCATGACTGAAAATCTGAGAGAAGTACCCCTCTGGGTGTAAGAGGTGAGACACTTGAAAATGACAGTGCTGGTGAATCTCCTTATGATCCAAATCACAAAAGAAAAACAAATTCGCCAGGTAATACATCTCCTCTAAGATAAGATAAATTATTTCTGGGATTCTTGGTTTTCTTTTTGGTGGTGGTGGGGATACTGAGAGTTACAGAACCAAGTAGTGTAGTATCATTGGTTTATTCTCCAAATCTAGTTTCCCTGAATTCCAAGACTTTGAGCACTCACAATTTGATTCATTATTTTTGCCTCTGGTATTATGAAAGCAGATATCAAAATGCAGCCTCTTTCAATCACTGCTTTTGAGTTTCTATAACTCTGTTGTTCATTTATTTTAGGCACATACTGAGAAAAAAATGTAGCATTAAAGCTATTGAAAAACAGTTGAAGAAATGAACACATCTTCACTATTATAAGTTGTGAAACTTACCTTCCTCTGACTCTAGTGCTCTTGCCCTTGTATCAGCCTCAGGCATCTGGAAGGTGGGAGGAAGAATTCAGTATACATAATTTGACATTACAGAATTTACCCTGCTCATCAAGCAACTCTGGGCTTTTTGCCTGTAAGCCTTTGGAAAAAACTACTGTCTCAAGCTTAGAGTTTTGCTACCCAGAGTCAAGGACTTAAAAGGTAGGAAAGTTCATGTTTCTTCATGCTAAAAGTTCATCTGTCTCCTTTTGCCTTTATAGAATACCGGGATCTAAAACACAAATATTTCAGCAAATATTCTTGAAGGTAGAGACCCTCCCACACTCTTGGAGTGATACCTCACTTCTGTTTGAACTTTTTTTAAATAGACAACTCACTGCCTCAGGAGATGATACACTCCATTTCCACAGCTCATTCACCATAAGTTCTTCTTTTTGCTTCAGAGTAATATGTTTCCTTGAAATTTCTACTTGATAAAACTTTTCTAATTCTATCTTTTGGGACCACAGGTTAGGGACCACAAACCCTTACAGTATTTGAGGATGGGTAGCACAGTCTCTACAGTGAGGTTTTTGGGGGATTTTTCTCTGGAAGAAGTCACAAAGTTGGCTTAGAGAGGAAAGGACAGTTGAGAAGATATGGAATGAACTCTTGGCAGTCACACTGTTATCATCATTACTACAGAAGAAGTGAAGATTAAATGGAGCAAAGTGTAAAATTTTTAAGTCTTGTTCTCTTAAATGAGTCATTGAATAAGTCTGATTTATCAAAAATAGTGAGAAGAAAATATCATTTTTGGCAGGAGACAAAAAAGAAGACATATTTTCCTTATTTTATTTCTATCTCCCATGCCTATCCCTTTGCTGCTAATTATCTAAATTTTTTTTTAAAAAATTGTTGCAAGCTTGGTGATGATTAGAAAATGAAGCAAGAGATTAAACTGGTCCAGTGAATAAACACACTGAGGATGTGAAGGATCATTTCTCAGATGTCAAAAATTCATAGTACTTCCAAAGCCAAAAGGGGAAAAATTAACTGCCATTTATTTCATCACACAAAGACTGGCAGGTGGGACAGGAGCAGGAGGGACAGCAAAGGTGATGGCCATCAACAGACCACAGGATGAAAGCAAGTCTTCAATTTATTTAAACCAGAACAGTTTAAAAATAGTACAAACAAAGGCAACATTCCTGGAAGGTGCTTCCAAACAAGAATGTGGTATTGAGACCAAACCAAGGCTGCATTCCTAGCTACCATGATATTCAAAAGTGCAAATATTGTAGAAAGTTTCAAGAATGACTTGAATATTTTGATGAGGCAACAGAACCATGTCTTTTGCAAGAACGAAAGCTTTTGAGGATGTTCTACTTGGATCAGGTGAAAATTTTAGAGGGCAAAAGAAAGCTCACTCTCTGAGTAGTGAGAAGTATCTATCAATGCACTTGAGGTTAATTAAATCCATTGACAGAGAATCTTTAGGAGCAGTTCATTAAGACTGTGAACTTTCCAGGACTCAAGTCACTGAAATATAAAAACCGGACTCAGCGGAAGAGTTGAGATCTGGATTTGCTATCATCTTAAGAAAAGCATCAAGGAAGTAGGAGAATTGCAGCTGGAACTTTCTCCTCAGCAATTTCATAACTTTCAGCAAAGTATTTTCCTTTTACAAACGAGAAAGGAACTGAGACATGAAGTGAGGAAGGGAATTGAGGAGATGAGAAAAGAATTCTGATGTGTCCATTATATGTATTAACTCCCATAATAATTACTTTGTGCTGTGAATATATATAAAGAATAAGAAGACAGCTTGGTTGTTGAATCAGTGAATTGCAAACTAAAGTTTTTAATCAGAAACATCAATAATTAAACAAATGTTTCAAATATTTATCAGAGATGAATGAAGTAGGGAGGGGGTCTGTCTCCCCTCCAAGACTTCCCCAGGTAGTGTCTAAGGAGTGCTCCCTATTCCTCACCTAGTCCAGGCAGCGAGCCTTGTGCTCCACGTCCTTGTTGAGTCTTAGAGTTTCTCTTGTCTCACGAGATCAAGAAAAGGATTTGGGTTTGGAGAGTCGGCAGAAAATGGTTTTAGCCATTGAGATATATAATACACATCGGGACAGCATCTCTTGAAAACACTCTGTCACTTACTCTTTCTGAGCCTTTGTCATTCTTTTTCTTAGGTTGAGAATAGTAATCCCGTATAATGTAAAGGAAATGATATTTAAATATCTCTTTGGGGAAGATATTTCAACTGTTTTTGTGCCTGGGTTATCTCTACTGCCTTCTTCAAATGTCACTAATAACAGTACTAATAAACAGTGAAATCAACAAAAATAAGTTGAATAGAGAAGGAAATACCATGTATTTTATTAGCATTGCTTTGTTAGGTGTGTGTTTATATATTTGACCTAATATGATCCTTGCAACATCACCATATGGTTGATCTTATTTAATTTTATTATAGGTTAAAAACCTAGGTTAAGCATTAAATGATTTGTTGCAACTTATTCAGTAACTGGAAAACTGAGAGTGAAAAGTAGTCTTTATTCTAAATCTCAAGACTTTCCTATTTTTTGTTGCTGCTTAACTAGACCTTTTGTTTTTTGCCATCTGAGAAAGTCCCAAGGTTTCATTTTAGTATGGATACAGAGAAGAAGGTACTTCTTGTGTAAGAAGTTTTCCTGGTAGAACCTTTCTAGAACATCAAGACTCAGCTTTTATCCACAAGAATAACCATGTTCCTCTCTTGTTCTCAAACCTATGTCTGAGAGGTTCAACTCTTCTCTGAGAACTCTTTTGCTTTTTTTCAGCTTTGCCTTTGTTTGTCTCCAGATAGATCCACAGCTGGTTTTCCACCCACTGTTCTTGAATTTTGCAATACCCCTCAGGCCTCCTAAGAGAGAGTCACCCTTCCTTATTGGGTCATCCTCACAGTTCATTAGACTCTTTCCCCTGGCGCAGCAGTTGTGAAGTCCCCTAAGCATCTGGCGGAGACTCACAGATCCGAGTGATTCACTGAAATAAGTCTGAGCCGCTCAGCGGTCTCCAATAAGGGAGGTCTGGGCGTAGGAAAATATGTAAAACTCTTGATGTAACAGTTGCTGATAGATTTCACCTCTTTCCCTTCTCCATAGTCCTACCCATTCAAAACCCACCCCAAGTGTAGCTCAGAGTCTCACATCCTTCTGAGGAGAAGAGAGAACTTACCCATTCCCCAGGGCATGCACAGGGTTTATACGTAAGCTGTACCTCACCAATGAGGATATGTAACAGGAGGAGAAATCACTTCAGGTGAGGCCTGATTTCTTCACTCTGGCTAAATTTACAGCCAAAGAACAGATGACTGGCTCACACTGGCCTCACTTTGACTTTCTTTTCTTCCTATAATCAATGGAAATTTATCTAGAACCTTTCAATAGCAGGTCACCTTTAGCTTCTTTACCACTTTAGTTTAGTCAGGGGGAATAACAACAACAACAACAACAACAGCAACAAAACAAACCTATCAAATTAGAATTGGGACAAGTACACAGGTTTTTTCAGAGCCATTCTGTTCTTAGAAAAGAAAAACAGCCTCTGAGAAATGCACGACAATTAAAGCACTTCAAACGATGAACATAGAATGAAAGCATCAGACAGGATTGTTTCTACCTGTCTAACATCCTCAGCAAATTTCCAAAGAGCTAAAAATTCACTAGGAGTGTGAGTGTCATTACTCTGCAATAATAGAGGCAGGTGAAGGATATTTTTGCCTCTACTTTCTACAGCAATAGAGACACTGGGAGTTGTTGCTTGTGTACTTCTCTTTGTCAGGCACTGGGTGAGTGGCTTGTATAGTTGCTTCCTTTCATCGTTATGAGAACATGATGAAGTGGGTCATGATGACCATTTTCAGGAAAGGAAAATGAGTTCTGAATGCCAGGAAGTGAGCAAAGGAATAAATTCAGATTGAAAACTTACTTCACTGGTTCTTCTTAACCATCATATGGCAGAAATCTAATCTTTACTAATCAGTTGCATTCCTTTGAAATCATTGCAGTGAAGAATTTTTTTTTGAATGTGTTTGTCAAGATATTTAATACTTGACAGGGTAATAGAAGTAGAAGATATCTGTGATCCTGTATTTGGGATTTTTACAAAGTAATGAGGGTCAAGATGTGATATGTATGTGTAGGATTACCTATTTAATGTATTTATTATATAGTAAAAATATGCACTAATAAAAGTGAAGAAAAATTGACTATAGAAAGCATGTCTTAAAAGTTTATAAAAGGCTAAAAAGTTTATGACAAGATGAGGACAGGCCTCAAGTGTCAAGGAGAAACTCTGGGTCCTGGAATGTTTTTCATGGAAGGACTGATTTCTGGAATAGTAAAACTTAAGGGGATTACAGTGCTGGTGCGTGAGGAAAACAGCAGGTCTGCACTATGCATCACTCAGCACTTCTCTCTGTAGAAAAGAGAGACGTCTTTCCAAAGTCTTTATTTACATAATTTGTTAACTGCAGAAATGGAGTGCAGGACACACTGACTTTTCAACATAAAAGCCCCCCTACTCTTTACGATTCACTCTGCAGACTGCTGTGACAAAACTGGAGCTGTCATCCTGAGCCAACCACGTGACCTGATGGGGTTCTTCCCTGAGCTCCACAGGGGCCAAACAATAAAATGGGAATAGGGGAAGGGTAATCCACGATGGTGTTTTAGGTGCCAGCATCGTGTAGGTCCTCTCACAAAGCTCATGATTCTAAGTCCAGTGGGATGAGCACACAAATGAGATGTGACCTTCAGGAGACGTGTGGTCTTAGGTACCATGATTTTCCTCTCTGGTTTCAGTTTTTCCAATGTATAAAATGAATCAGTTGGAGGGGCTGTTCATACCCCTTTCCCACTGTGACATTTAATGAACTCGAATATTTTATATTGATTTATTTTTAAGACCAGTATATTTTTAAATAAGACAATAAAAGAAATAAAATGGACCTCTTGCAGGCAGCAAGTTGAGTATTTGATAATATTCTCTTAAATTGGTTTTGACTGGGGTTTAACATCTTTTGCATAGTAACTCAGAAAATTAATTAGCCTTCATTTTAATTAGATAGTAATTCCATTTCATGCCAATTAAAATACCACATCTGAGTCAGTTTGCTGCAGCAAGATGTGCTTTATGCAGGAAACATGCTCCTTTGCCATGTGGAGCCCAGGTCGATGACTGAGGCTACTGATCTCCAGATAGGCACTCATGGTTCCCAACCACAGGGGTGAGAATTTCCACAGGCTGTGGGTGCAGCCCTACAAGACAAAATCTCACATAACTTAGCTTTCTTCGTCAGATCACTCTGCTGGTTTTATTATTAGAACTGAAAACACAGAAGAAAACCTAATAACAGTGCTGAGGTTTTCAGATGAATTTCCAGAAGCCAAGCCATTTTGTTCCAGAAAAATCCCAGTGAAGATAGCTCCGCAGAGATGAATGGACTTCTATTTGATACAAGTCATTAGGTTTTTACATGAGTGTAATATTGGAATCAGAAAATCATAACAACATTTTCACTACTGTTACAACCAAGCTCGGTCTTTCTCTCCTTGAAACAAAATGACTATGTTTTATGAAGTGTAAGCCAGCTACCATACCACATGTTAAATTTTGGCTTTATAAGCAATTTGCAAGATTTTTCCTATGCATTAATACTTTACAGGCTAGCCCTGGAGTTTTGTGTCTCAGGGGTCAGGGATTTAGCTCAGTGGCCCTGACTCATGCCTCAGAAACACAAAGGCTTGAATTGGATTTGTGGTAGAAAGAAAGAAAGAAAGAAAGAAAGAAAGAAAGAAAGAAGAAAGCATTTTGTATCTTCCCAAAATTCAAATATTAAACGCCTCACCCTCAAAGGAATGATATTAGAAAGTAAGTTAAGTAAGTTTTTTGCAAAGTGCTTAGATTAAGGGCAAAGCTCTTAGGAATGGAATTATTAACCCTATAAAGTCAGCTCTAAAAGACTTGTTTGTACCTTTTACCATGTTGGAATACAGCTAAAGATCCCATCTATGAAACCGGAAAGGAATACTTTTCCAGACACAGAGTTGGCTGGTAAACCAATTATGGGTTTCACATTTTCCAGAACTCAGAGAAAATAATTTTCTAGTGACATGAATTCAACAGTATTTTATTTTAGTAGCAGATAATTTTCATTAGCACACTGCAAGTGTAACTCAAATAAGAATTGTCCTTAAATATGTGGGAAGAATCAGCCTATTCCCTAGGCCTACTCCAGCCCATCTATGCATCTAGTTAAATCCTGCTAGTTCACTTGATTGTTGGTGGCCAAGTAAAGAAAGTGTTTGTGAGCATTCAAGCTAAAAAAGAAAAGAGCTATTGCTCTAAATGTATGACCTATAATTTTTAGACTCAGTGTATGAACAGAATTTGTACTGTAAAAAGAATTAATGTAATCTTTTTCTATAAAGGACTAGATAGTGAAGACTATTGGGTTTGCTGGACATATAGTTTCTGTGGTAATCATTTTGGCTAGAAAATAGCTATAAACAAAATATAAACAGACATAAGTTTATATCAATAAAGTTTTATTTATAAAACAGGAGGCTGGCAGTATTTAGCCCTGTAGGCCAAAGTTTCCCTAATCCTGCAATTGCGGAAAAAAACTGAAACTTAAGATCACATTTTCTGTTTTTACTTGTCTTAATCAATGCCACCTTGAAAAGATTACCTTTTCTATGTATTCTTCCTTTTCCTTATCTGCAGCATATTTGTATTCCTACCCTGTAAGCATCATCTGATGCAGGTAAATTAAAGGTTGATGTGTTGACAAAGGCATAGCTGTGTGCTCTGAGTCTATGGCCGCTAACTTACTCTCAAATCTAATATTCCTTGAAAAATGTCAACTAATTCAAGCAGTTAAATTTATCTTCAGACCTCTAGAAATCATGAATTTTACATGTACCCATGCTAATGAGATTAAACCAAAAGGCAAAGAGTTCTAGTCATCTTAATCAAGCATGTATGGGCCAACATTCAAGGGCATTGTTGACAATTTTGAGATATCTCTCTAGACTAGCTAGTCATTCTGACTCAAAGGAATCTCAAAGGAGAAAACCAAAGCCCAGCTGGCAATCAGTAAAATCTTTATGTATTCCCTGATTTCACTTCCACAATTCTATTTGGTGATGTAAACCTTATCTTGTTTGGCATGAACTACTGACCCATTTAACCTTTAACATATATAAAACCATAGCTATCACATTAAGTAAGGCATACAAATACAAATAAAAGATGAATTTTAAGAATTCTCTTGCACATGCGGCATAACAAAACCATGGAATGTGAGAATGCTAGGTACCATATATATCTTCTAATCATCATTTTGCTTTGAGGAAACTAAACTCAAAATCACCTTCTAAAAAAAGTACATATCAGAGCAAGTCAGTCACTTCCTTATTTATAATTTTTCAATGGCTTCTTAATCATTCATTCACTCAACAGATGTTTATCTAGCATCTGGGATATACACTGGAAACAGTGCTGCATAAGATATATTTTTCTTCTTTGTGAGGGTTTAATTCTGTTGGAGGAAAGAAAAAACTTAAGAAATTATTGGAAAGTACCTATAAACTTGTGCTGGAGAAGAAAGGAAGAGAAGTATATAAAAAGAAAAAGGCTGACTGTGATTCAGACTGGCAGGTAGAGAAGATGTTTCACTTAAAGTGTAATCAGAAAGATGAATAGAGGTGTCTTAAGCAGGGATGGAGTAAGAGTACTGAAAAATAAAGGGCAATAAAATATGGGAAAGTCTCTGAAGGAAAAGAAATTGCCTTCATGTAACTACATATACTTTGATAGCGTAAAAAGAAAATCAAGATACAATCAGATTAGGAAGTTTGACTGTGATTAATAACACAAGATCTGATAATTATGCTAAAAGATGGGATTGAACAATGTGCTGTAATCAGGTTTTCCTTAGTCATGATCTGCCTGTATAGCTAATTAATGGATGACATTAATGGGTGAGAGTCTAGTAGACTCTCATGAAATCTCTCGGAAAGCGGCAAAATATAACAAGTGCAATTATTTAAGTCTCATCTAGGGACACTAGTGGCAGGGAAGATAGAATCATGGCTACTACTGTTATATATTTTCATCAACAGCATTTGATGACTCACGAGAAGATGATTTATGCTGTTTGTTGCCATGCCTATGCACTATGATCAAAGATCACATTAAATAAATATTGGTTGACTCAGGAACTGAAAAACTGAAAAATAAAAGAAGGTCACATGGTAAAGAAAGACAGAGATACATCTAGAGTTACACCTCACTATTTCCATATAAGCATGATAAGATTTCTTCTTCATTGTTTCCTTATTTATGAGCAATATGACAAAATATAAATTTTAAAATTATGTAAGGCTTCAATAAAATAATACAAATTAAATAATTCATTCCCTAATAAATACCAAGAATTTATTCTTGCACGATGAGATAAATGGGTTTAGACGATTTTCTTCTGGATAATCAGTTCTCCCAGCATCATTTAATAAGGACACTGCTTCTTCCAGTGTATGTTTTCAGTCTGTTTTCCAAAGATCAGAGAGTTTATTATGCCTGGCATGGTTCCCGAATCCTGTATTCTGTTCAATAGATATGGATGTCTCTTTCTGTAACACTATCATGCCTGTAGTTTTGTAATATAATTTGAAATCTAGAACTGTTTTCCTCTTGCTTCCTGAGATGGCTTTTGCACGGCAAAGAAAATTACCAGCAAAGTGAATAGACAATCATTTGACTTGGAAAATAATTTGCAGGCTCTTCCACTGGCATAGGACTAGCACCTGGAATACATAAATAACTCAGAAAAATAAATTAAATGACTCAATCAAAGAAATAGGCAAATGAATGACTGGACACTTCCCAGAAGAAGTATAAAGGGACAAATATGTACATGAAAAATGTTGAACACCTCTGGCCATGAGATAAATGAAAATTAAACAACACTGAGAATTCATCTTACTTCAGAAAAATTGGGCCTCATTAAGAAACCAAACAATAGCAAATGCTGCTGAGGCTGCCAGGGTAGAGAGAGAAATCCTTCCACATCCTGGGTACGAATGTAAACCAGTACAGGTATGGAAAGATTCCTCAAAAAATAAACCAAGAGTGCCATTCATCTCCTATTAGCATAAACCATTGGTGACTGACAAATCCCTGTAAATTGTTCTTCAGAAGCCTTAGACTTCTTACTCCTCTGGGGCCAGTCACAGATCTCAGCTTTCAAGGTAGCGTCTGATATATCCTATCAGTTCGTGCTCATATTAGCATGTATTCAAAAGCCTAATCCTGTGTCTGATCAAATGCTTCTCAGCTCCATGAAACAGTTCTCAAGTGGCTTCAGACAGCCAGCTTGCCCAAGAAGCACATATATGTGCACTTGGACTTTAAATCAGGTTCAGTTATACAACGAGAATCAAAGTATTCCTGAATCGCCTTCTCTTTCAACTGCAGTTGAGACTTTTAAATAGCCCAGGACAAAGCTATGTCCAGTCCTTATGCCAAATACTTCATAAATCATACAGGTTTCTAGGTTGCATGGATCTCATTATTCTTATTGCTTATAGAAAACATACATTATAAAAAAAAAAAAAACTAAGCTAAATGAAGAGAATGACAAATACTCAGAGAAGCTCTCCAAAGGCTTTAGAGTGGTTTCTCAAAATTTAGCATAGACCAAAATCACTGACAGGAATTGACAAAATGAAGATTACTAGGTTTCACTTTCAAGGTTTCTTGTTAGAAAGTTTGAATTAGGATCCCCAAGTTTATATTTGAGACAGATTTCTAAATCATGTTCATTGTGTTACTCTGTAGACCAAACTAAAACGAGACCTCTAAAGCACTGGGTTAGTACATCTCATAATATGACTGAAAAGCTAAGTACTTTCTTAAATTACTGTTTTTAAAATCCATAATAAATTGAAATAGTTGCAAAGCTGAAAGCTGTATACCGAATATTGTCAGCAGACATATATATGACACAGAATCATCTTTCTAAAAGTGACAGGATCTAGAAATGGAAGGAACATGGAAGAAGAATCCAATTCTGTGAAAAGAAATTATGCATTATATGCATGTACTGAATCTCCATGTTGAATGTGCACTTTACATGTACTACTGAAAATACATAAGTGATCTATTTCTCCATATATGGATTTATTAAATGCTATCTTCTCCTTCTATTCATATCTTAATTTCATTGCCCTTGTATTACTTAACCATCTTGTCCTGTATAATACTTTTATCTATCTATCACACAACTATATATCTATGCAATAAATCACATATATAAATCTAAACTTCTTTTTAATGTTCCATGGCCATAAGACAAGTGTTAAAATACTACTTAGGAGCTGAAGCTTCAAAACAGTACTATCAAAGTGAATAATTATTATTCAAAAATTAAAGCATTTAAATGTGCTTATCAATATTAATATTGCAAATCCTTACTTTTAGGGACCCCTGGGGAATTTGTAGTTATCACTTGTCAATATTTTCCACTGATACAGAAGATAAGGCATAGCAAAATTGGCTGGGAAAATGGCCAGGACCTGTCAATTGCAAGATTCCAGCACAGCACCAAAAAATCCCCAGGAGCCCATATATGGAACTTCTCACGTGCTCCCGGAAGAAGTGGATGACATGCAAGGACTGTTGCAACTCTTCATGCTAGCCCACGCGGTATCTTCTAAGCTGGAGTGTACTTTCCTTTTTGTTCTTTTTCCCTTTTCCTCTTTTGTTTGGACCAAGTTGGCTCTGCAGAGTTAGGTTTCTCCACACTTCTCAAATAAACTCTTCGCACCATGTTTCACTTGTGCCCTCCAGTTCATTGTTTAAGGCAAGAAGCATCTAGAATAAGTTTAAATGGTAAGCCACTTCTGAAGGAATTATTCAATAACAACAGTTCATAGCACGTTACCTCATTTTATCTGTCAAAATATAGGTAAATCACACATAATCATTCTTATTTCACAAGTGGAGAAAAATTTTCCAAAAGAATTAATTATCTAGTGCTACACAGCAGATAAGTAGTAGAGCCTAGTTTCAAATCACCTAAGACTCTCATTCTGTAAATTTTCTCTTAAAGTAAACCACAGACCAAGCTCACTCCTCCAATGACAGCGTGAAAAAATGCACAGTTTTCTTCCTGCTCAAGGATGGGGGCTGCTTGGATTTTCAAGGTGAAGGTCTTAAGTGTCAGCCAGTGAAATACAGTTAAGGTTGAGAAAGCACTAGAAGAGAACACAAACTGTGAAGAAGTCACCCCAAATAGGAAAGAAGTCAAACATCTTGCTGTTTTCCATCATCCTTTGAACTTCCCACCCCATCCTTTGGAGCTGTTCCCTAGGACATCACTTTGCAAATGTTCTGACCATGTCTGGTTGTAGTGGTATGAGAAGGGGTGAAGAGAATGTTGAGTACAGCCTCAGAAACAAAGCTGTCTCACCAAGAGTTTGGTCTCAACTTTATATTAAAGCAACTCTACTTAAATATTGAGTATTAAATAGCAGTTTGGCATTATTATAATCTGTCTCAATGTAAAATTTCTTTGAAGAATATTCTTAGGTTTTTTTTTTTTCAAGAAAGATTCATTTTGGAGGAAACTTGTGTTACACCTGTACTATCTCTTATGCTGTCATTATGGTATTTTGTAATCAACTTCTCCAACACGGATAATTCATGTAAACATTTGATGAGGTTCTACTCTACCTACACGAAGAATAATCCACTGGTAATGTAAGGACAGGCATAAGCTCCACCCAGGGTTCACACCAGTGCACTCTCCAGGGGAGGGGTGATAAGAGCCAAGGTACTGGAACATGGCGTAGATGAGGAAAGAAGAAACTAAATCTTTGTGGCACTGTGTGGTTAGATCTATATTATATCCCTATGTTAAGGGTGTCTAGAGATGACTAA
The DNA here is from genome assembly GCA_004026965.1 of Petromus typicus. Lineage (NCBI taxonomy): Eukaryota > Metazoa > Chordata > Mammalia > Rodentia > Petromuridae > Petromus > Petromus typicus. The sequence goes on along the minus strand of PVIR01000146.1, from coordinate 77,215 downwards.
GTTGAATGGAAGTTTGAATTAAAGTTGTCCTTTTATTTTATCCATTAATAGAGAATTAGTCAAGTTCTCAGTATTTCAGAGGACTCTTCATTCCCACTTTGGCTCACACTGAGGCATTACACATTCCCTGCCTTAGGTCCAGGGATGAATAGAAAAAGCCTGTGCTCTGTACAAAGGATGCTTCCCAGGGCACATGGACCTGTCTGCAGAACATATGGACCCAGCTCTGGCCCTGTATTAGGAGACGTAACTTTGTGCTATGATACAATTGACCAAAGGTTATCATTAGCAAATTCACATAATAATGATTAGGATAAAATAAGATGACAATAAAACAATCTGCATGCTATAATGTATTATATAAATATCACTCATTTTCTAACCATTACGGTCTATTAAACTTTTCTAAACTAGAAAATAATACAGATACTTTGGTAAGAAAAAAAATGAGCAATATAGCACCAGGTTTGACTGAAACAATATGAAAGTATTAAATTAGTCTCTTAGTCTGGACAGATCACCCAACAGTTCAACAGATCCTGAAATAGAGCCTAAAAGAGTAAACTACGTGTTTTCTGATCCAGGTTCCTTTCACGGAGTTGTAACTTACTTAGGAGTTGTTTCTTTACTTAGGAGTTATAACCTGACAAAATAACAGCACTGCTTTGAAGACAGCCAACAGCGTCGCTGCGGACTCCAAGTAAGCGGCTGCCATGGCCACACATTCCTTGTCATTTCTCTTTCTCAAAGTGCTTTTCTTTGCCTCTCAAGAGTCAAAACAATGGTAACTGAGAAGCTGGCATTAGCATGAATGACAGTAATGTTCCAAGACAGCGAGTTGATTGATTGATGGACGATAATGAATGTTGTCTCAAAGAAGAGAAAGCTGTGTTTCCTTTTTGAAACCTTTCAAATTTGGACAACATAGGCCAACAAATCAGATATTTCTAAATTTAATGTTCATGCCATTTCAGAATAGAAAAGCAACGATCAAAACCACCCCCACTAGGAATCACATAAATTAATAAGTGTCAGAGTAATTCAGACATCAGAAAGCTCCTTCTCCACCTGTGCAGATGCCTAAAGTCCCACATGGCAGGAGGCAGAGAAGAGAAAACAGGTATACGAATTCTAGCTGACGACCATTCAAGCAAAACTTCATGTTTCTACAGTGATTTCTCTTCCTTTTAGTTAGTGCCTGGAAAAAGGAATTTTTTTTAAAAAACAACACCATCCAAAACTTTTATTTCATTGGAAGCTGAGAAGACTGAAGACTCAATGGAACTATTCCCCAACAAATTCTTTGTAACAACTTTACTACATCTGGTTTGCCATTTCAAAGTTCACTTTGTTTTTCTAACTATAACATCAGTAAAGACCAAAAGGAGACACAGATGTCCTACTTGAATTAGGATAACACAAGGTTGGTTTATTTGCAGAAAGCATACAGACAAAAGTGTAGATAAAGTGTAGGGAAGCGACAAGAGATTATATGGATCCTGTGACAAGCAGCACTGGCCTTCAGTCTCCATTCATGAGGCCCAAAAAGTCAACAGAGGGGAGAGATGAGTCCCTTAGAGCAACTGCCACCTTAACAACATGTAGATGACCATCTTTAAAGGAGCGAGGGCAGGGCTTGGGAACCAAGGAGCCTCAAAACCTCACCCCTTTTTCCTCTCTCATTCTGACCTCCTGCTGGAGCTACCCATTGGCAAAACCTGTCTGGGTGTGGTCAGCTCATTGACATAGTCCACAGGATCAGAATTCTGCAGCAAAGGGCAAGAAAAGAGTAGGTATGAAAGAAGGAATGAGTGATTTCTGTCTGTCTGTCTCTCTCTCTCTCTCTCTCTCCACTCTTTTTTTCTCTCTCTTTCATACACACACACACATACACATTGTAGTAGGAAAAAAGAGACACAGGAAAATACAGCAAAAAAGAAAGTGAGAGAACTTAACCCTAAACTAGACTTAAAAAAAGCTGTTCAGGGGACTTATGGGAATTTCCCACTGACCACCTGCACTTGAATGTGTACATGGGAAATTCTAATGGGCTTTAGGGTGCAAAGCAGAAGTCAAAAACAACCTTTAACATTGCAGCTGCAGGTTATTTTTATTTATGCATTTGATATACAATGTCAACCAATGGGAGTCTTGTGGGCTGACACTGCCAAGGCTTCAAAAGGGTTTCTAAATGACACAATACCGGGCTTGAGGTTGATTCCTACCCAGAGGCTTCTCAGGTCATATGAAGGAAAGTACTTTAGAATATCACACTTAATTGAAATTTTATAATAAAATGCTTCTTTATTCATCAACTCTCATTCACTAGTCCTGAGATAAATGAATGAAGCAATTTTTAAAATGTTTCAACTTTATAAAAAAGAAAACATACCCAGGTAAAAGAAATGGTGTCCAAGTATCTTCAAATCTACCCCTTCAGTTTCAGCAGCCTTTCATTTGAGCCCAGATCTCTCTTGCTCGTATTCACAGCTCCAAGAGTTGTGATGTCAGTTCTCCAAACTTTTTAACCCAGGTGACTTTTATATATTGGCAATACTCAGTATATTTTCTCAGTCTTTCTCATTATCCTGGCAGAGGAACAAGGAGTTTGAGTTTGAGTTTGCATTGTGCAGGTCGGGGATGTGGACGTGCAAGAAGGGGCATTTTGACTGTTCCACGGTCAATGATATGGTACAGCATTTTACAAGCAGAGCAAGGGATTCCAGTGTTGGCATCTGTAGTGTACTACAGAGAATTGTTCTGTCCTGTACACATAAAGTCCTGTCACTGAGAAACACTTTAATTCATGTTGACCCTAGACACTCAGTCTTCTGTGCAGAGAGCTTTCATATATATTAAAGTTACTGTTCTATAAAAACAAGGATTAACTTTAGAATATGTAAAGTTATCCTGACTTGTAAATGGAAAATGCAGATCAACTGGCCTGTCCTTTAAACTGCTGCTTTGGTAATGGATGATGTTTATAAAAAGAAAATGGATGCACATTTGAAATTTGCATTGACTTCCAGTTAGGGTTCAGATAATGTTGTGGAAAACACTGACAGAGCCTTACTAAGAAGGAGTACACCTCCAATGTTACTGGGTCTCAGAGTTCCATTTTATAGTCCTCTATACTCTTGTAATCCATCTCTGCCTATAGTACACTGTTGGTTCATATCACCTACATTTTTCTATAGTTCTGACTCTGCGAATCTATTTCTTGATGACATTTTTTCCTGATTGCCTCTCCAGTCTCCAGAGGTCAGAAATCTGTATTTCTTACAATTTACAGCTAACATAAATGTACACTCAAGTTAGAGAACCATTGAGTTATATTCTGTCTACTCAAATGTGACCTGTAGACCAGTACCATATAAATCAGAGTAGGATCTTGTGAAAGTGGAAATTTGGATTCTCTAGCCTTGGAATGAGGCAAAGAGTGTGCAAGCAATACACACTGTCTTTGAAACTCTTCTAGTCTTGGATTCTGAGAAAAGACTTTCATCTTGTTCAGTCTCAGTCTTTCTCATGGGCTTGGATGGGACTAAGCCTCCAGGCCTCAGGCTCAAATATAATGGCTACAGAAATCCTCCCATCTGAATCCAGCCCTACAAAACAGTCTCCAGGTATTGCAGATGATTCTATAAGCTAAAGTTTATACTCAACATATCACAGGAAATTTTAGGAGGTTTCTGCAGATTGTCAAGTAAGCACATCTCTGATCTGCTGTTTATGATCTCAGAATCCAAGTTGCTACAGCTACCAATTGTGCAGAGCATTTCCTGAATATGTATTGGTCATGCTTCTTACTAGTATCAGTCCATTGATTGCTAGATCTCTGGTTGCTGGAAGAATGGTCATGAATGTAGGAAAATGAGTGCCGCCATGTGCCCAGTCAGATTTTAGAATCAGCCCTCTACACTCAAAAAAACAATGCTCTGAATGTCTAGTTTTTGCAAATTTCTTGTAACCTCCTCCTAGACAAAGATCTACTACTCCTCTTAGTGATTTTTCTCCTTTATAGGCAGTGTCCTTCTGCAGCTCCTTTACCTGTGAATGTCTGCTCAGCCTCCAAAACATTATTTCTTGTCTCTCCCTGAATTTGTTCTCATCAGGTAGAATACATTATTCTCTGGATCCTGGGATCTGACTCTACACTGACACTATGGGACTTACTACTTTATATCCCACAGGTGTCTATAAAATCAAGAGACAAAGGTGGTATTACACTAAAGATTTTATATATTGGAGTCATCCTTGACATTATGCGTGTATCATTATGTACACTTGTCTACATTTTCTGACACTATGAACACTCAGTTTTTCACGCCAAACCTTTTGTGGCCTTGGAATTACCAAAGGCCTATTTTTTCCTAATTCACTTTTCTACCTTCATCATGTAGCTCCTGGAATATTTTTTATTTATACTTTTTTTTTGTACCAGGTATCGAACTCAGAACCTTGCTCTTGTAAGGCAGAGGCAGTGTGACCGAAGTCAATCCCTGGGTCCCTTGGCATGTTTTTACATTCTATACAGGTCACCCTATGAATGTGTAAGTCGATTGCTTTCACAGTGTTTTTTTGGTGGGTCAACTGAAGGAATCCTAGGAGCCTGCTCCAAGTCCAGAGCACAGATCCCTGGAAATGTTTCTTTGTGAGTAGATACAGAAGAAGCCTCCACTTGCCTCAGGCAGCAGACTCCAGTCTTATCTCCACAAGCACTGCCTGTGTTGGAAGATGCTTGGAGGACCCTCCTGGGCAGTCTAAAAGAGTAGAAACAGAGGGATTGAAATATGAGACCCTGTCCTGTCATCCAAATTCCAACTTTCAAGTTAGAAATGGGAGGCCTTTTGCCCAGAGATGCCGAAGGAGGATGATCCAAGCCCAAGAGGTCCAGTTGCCCCAGTCAGTCCTCTACACTGTAAGCAGATATGCATAGGAAGGTGTGGTCTCCCTCAGTCATTCGCAGCCTTTCACTTGGGCTGGAAAACCCTCTGTTGATACATCAAAATAAAACTTCCCCCAGGGTACCCAGTCACGGAGAAATGCCTGTGGGTAACCAAACTCGGAGATACCTCACTAGAAAAGTGACTCAGCACGGTGAGTCAGTCTCTCTGCATTTCACACAAAGGCAGAGGAAGGGGCCACCTGTAGGCTGCTGCAGTCAGCACTGTGTTTGTGCAGCGCACGGCCCACAGAAGTGCACACACAGGGATTCTTCACCAGCCAGGTGTGCCCTCCCAAGTCACAGTTACCCCACTGAGCTGCTTCTGAATGCCATTCTCAGCACTCCAGCTGCAACTCCAAAGAACCTGGAGATAACAAGTCCTTGAATCACTTGGTTATGAAACACAGAAAGTGCTGAAATGGGGTGGGGATGGGTTGCTCTTATATAAGTTAGACCTGCATGAGGTAGAGCAATTAAATGAAATAAGCAAAAATTGAACAAAGGGAGAAAAAAAATTCATGAAATGAAAGTTCAGTTAGTGAAAGTGTGTGTCTTTCAAGATTTTATCTATTTGTGTGTGTGTGTGTGTATACACACACGTATATATACATATATATACACATATATATAAGTGTATGTGTGTGTGTTTATATATGCATATATACCCATAAGTATATAACTATACACAAACATGTATGCTTTTTGTAAAAAAATAAAATTTTATAGAGTTTCAAATCTGTTATTTTTCATACTGGAGTTATGTATCATTAAAGCCATACTATGACTGTTAATAGTATTTAGTTCTATATTTTTATAGAATGCTTAGTAGTCTGCACTTATGTATATAAACTAATTAAGTCCCATTAGACATACAAATTATTAAAAATAACTCATTTTCAACATTTTATTTTTATTAGTATGTTTGCAGTGCATAGGGATCACCTTTCTTGTGGGGAGTTAGTGCCTGTGTGTAACACATCTTATTTATTTCACCCTTTTCTCCTGCCTCTCCTGCACTCCAGCTTTTTTTCCCCTTCCCTTTTGAAAACTATCTTCTTATTTTTTATTAGCTGCTTTAAATTTTTCTCTCTATTTCTACTTTGATTTTTTTCATATAAGAGAAACCAAATGGTTATTTAAGCTTGTTCATTTGATTCAGTTTAACTGACATTTGGTCTCAAGGGACGGACATCCATTTTCCTACAAGTGACTCAAGTTCATCCTCTGTATGGTAGAGTAGCATTCCACTGTGTATAAAATGCCTCATTAGTAAAGGCATTGTTGTGGCAAATAGTCTTGTAGCTACATCTGCCCACAAGTTATGTGCTACCATGAGATAAATCCCTAGAAGTGAGACTGGGAGGTCCTGGGCAGAGCAGGACACCTCCAAACACCCCACCAGGAAGTGTGTCAGATTCTACTTACTGAGAACATTCCAGAGTTCCTCCATTTCCCAACATCATCTTCTCCAAGATGATCATTCCAAAATTCTTAAAAATTAAAAGCGAATTCAGTGCCTTCTTTTAACTTTTAAATATTTTGAGTATTGGTGAGACTATTACTGTGTTTCGCTGGCCATTAGACTTCCTCGTGACTTTTACCTGTTTTGTCACTAAGGAATTCCTTTGACTGTTCATTTCATATGTTTTTGTAATTTGTCTTTAGCTTTTTAATTTCATTGATGAGCTTTTATATAGCAACAAACCCCTTCTAACATAATAAGTCTGTAGGATTTATTCTTATGGTTTCTATCTTTACTATTTTTACTTTTATCAGTGTACCTGCTGTGACTAAAGATTTAAAGCTAAGACAACTGTCACTTAAAGAACTGGAGAGTCTCATATTTTATATTATTATTATTATGAAAAAGTCAATAAAATACTTTATTCGTGACTTACTTTATTCAGATGATAAATAGACAAATCTCATAATAAGGAAGGGAACTAAGTTTTACAACCAAGTCACAGCAAGGGGAACAAGTCATAAATTCTTACAAAAAAAAAAATTCTTGAGTAGAATTTCAGTCTGAGAGCAAGGAAAGTAGTCCAGAGTCCCCTGAACTGAAACTGGATTCCTCATCCCTCCAGTCCACCCTGGAAACTTTCTCAAGGCAAGTCGCCATGGTAACTGCAGGGCTCACCTCCTCCATTTCCTGTTTCAAAGATCACTGTCTGATTAGAATGGTAGCTAACTAGGATCTCAACTCACCCAGTCAAAAGTTGACTTTTGTACTTCACCATCTTTGTAAAATGTCCAGAACACAGTAGGAAATCATGCTGTCCAGTGTGAACACTTTAATTCACCTTATCCCTACTCTTTCTTTCACTTTTTTCCTTTTTTTTTTTTTTTTTTTTTTTTTTTTTTTTTTTTTTTTTAGCTAGGGTCTTGATTTTTGTAGTTCACTCTGGCCCTGAGCTCAGCCTTGAACTCATTAGTAATCCTCCTGCCTCTGCCTCCTGAGAGCTGGGATTATAGGCATGAGCCACCATGCCCAGTACTGTAGTATGTGGTTTCTGGGGATCAACTCAGCCCTTTGTACTTGCAAGACAGGCTCCAGAACCACTGAGCTAAATTCCTGACCCTTTTATTCCATTCTTTAATTTGTTCACTTATGGCATTGTTTTCAGGTTATATTTTCAATGTGTTTTCTCCCATTTCTCTGTATGGACACTATATTACATACTGTTGGACTTGTCTTAAGTTTCATCAAATATGTTATGAATTTGTGCATCTAGGATATCACTCATTCTCTTCTGCTAACTTGTGATTATCTTCTTCTGGACTGCTTGTCCATGTCGTGCTCCATTTCTTAATAGCAAGTTTAAATGTGTCTTTTTCTATCTTGTCACTCTGAACCAGTTCAGCCATAACAACTGCCCCCTGTGTTCAACACAGCAACACATCATGCAGTGTCAACACTGTGCTTTGAGAGTTGAAGCTCAGGTCCACCTCTAATCCTCTGTGCAAAACCTACCAACCTGATGACTTTAGGACCACAGTTTCTTGTCCAAGAACTGGGGAAAAGAATTATTGAATTGCAAAGTGATCATGTTACAGGAGTATAACTAATAGGCAGAGGAAAAAGGGTGAGACGCCAAAGAGTTGCATAATCTATTCAACTTCAGAAGACACACACACAAAGAAAGAGGGTTTCTAGAGATTGACTGTGAATGAACAGCTGTATCTCGTTACTCTCTAGTCAGTCTGAGCATCCTGGGTTCTGTGATCACTTCATGAGTTTAGGAGACTTGTTTTAAAGCTTGTGGATACTTAGTGCCTAAGTGCAAATTAACTACTTCACCTGATAATCGATTAAAGGAACAACACTATGTTTAAGATCTAATTGAAAATTTGGATGCACTGAGAAATGGAAATCCAGCCTCCAATCTCGAAGAACTTTGAAGAATACATTGGACTAAAGATGATTTTAAACACCTGAATATAATCACCACCTAAGAGGTCCTAATTCTATTCCAAGGGGCTGAATGCAGACAGAAAACTGAGTTTTGAGTTTTCCAGTTTCTGGCTTGGCTAGTTGAGTACAGTTATCAAATGCAGGGAATATCTAAAGAGAAGGTTTGTGGTAATGTAACAATAAAAAGCAGCAACAGATTCTGGCAGGAACTGTATGACCTTTAAAGAGTGCCCACCAGCAAGAGTGTGCCAGCTTCTTTCTTGTCATTGCCATAGAAATTGGCTAGATCCTAACTACTTACAACTTTTAGGTTCTCCATCAGGTCCTGAGTTCCTCAAAAGCAGAATGATATTGTCTCAACTACTAACTTTCTTCATTTAGGCAAAAGAAATGTCAGAGGCCAAGGAATCACTTTATTTTAAATCTATTTCTCAAGGAGTTTGGTTTTCTACATCCATCCCATCTAAGATCCACAGAAGGATGATCTTCAGGGAGTGTTTGGTTAATATGGCTTTGGAAGTAGCGTGCAGTATAACTATGTTGGGGTCAATAACAAATAGAAATCATGAAGAAGGTCAAATGTGTGTGGAAACTGAGAAAAGGGCTGCAGAGGAATCTTTGATAACATTTTAAGAATCTGAGAGAAGAAAAGAAGGGAGGAAAAATAGTCTGTAAGCTGAAGAAAAAGGAACATGTGAGAACTAATGCTCCAAGGGACCTGGGGGTTTTTCCACTCCAGAGATGTCCTCTTCTTTGAAGTCTTAGGATGAAAGAAATATTTCAGGTGAAGCAATCACTATTTTCCAATGCATTTGAGTCTGCTAAAGAGTTTTGAAAGAATTTTGAGAGCACATAATAAAAAATGATGAAAATTCTTAAGTTTTATTTTTTTTTCTATCTCCCCAAACTCTAATCTGCTGTGGTCACTTTTATCATTTCTTTGAGATTTACCCCTTCATGAGCACTGACAAGGAAAAATTGAAAGAAATGGAAACTAGCCAATGGGAAATTATGAAACTTAATATTTTGCCCTAAGCCTGGACTTCTTACAGTAAGGTGTAGGAATCTAGTTAGAAACCAGAAACTCTCCAATAAAAACCTTTGAAAATTCATACAGTTCATATAAAAAAATTTCTTAAAAATCCAAAAATTCAATTGTCTATAAAGAGAGTGTGTGTGTGTGTGTGTGTGTGTGTGTGTGTGTGTGTATGCATGTGTGTACACATCCCCAGAAGATGAAAGTGATGTGCTTTAGGTTGTGAGATAATCTTCACTGTTATGTACATAAGGGGAAGACAGTACCAATGAAAAAATATACTTTTGTTTTACTACTGAAAGTAATAGACATTTCAGAACTTAGTCCTATTTTTTGTCACAAGTCTACAAAGAGTGAAAAGTTACATTTTAGAGTTCAACCTGCATCACTGTTCATAATAAGCAACCAGCCAGTTGTTTGACTGAATTTAACCACCTTCTTTCAGTGTACAAAGAGGTGTGCATGTGGCAGCATAGTCCCTGAAGCAGGAGAAGACTTGAAACTAACACAACATTTGTGTGGATTGAAAACTACAAAAGCTCAACCAATCAGAATCCTCCAACCATGGTATTTATAGTACCAAAGGGGGAGAAATATTAATATTCTCTCAAATTCTAGGTGAATGTGGGATGTGTGAAAAACCTGACGACACCTATAAAGCACTCAGATAAACAGTCTTTCTTTTTTTAAAAAAAAGTTCTTGTTTTTAGTTAACGTAACTTTTTTCTTCTTTAAGAGTTATACTTTAAGAATTGTTCCTTCGCTTGTTGAACGGGACTAGCCTTTGCCTATAGAGTAAATTTTGCTTCAGGATAGCTATCAACACTTATGATATTTTAGAAAATCTATTTGAACCCATAACATATAAATCAAATAATGTCATGTAACTTCAAATTGGACAACTACTATATTCTTTCTTGATTGAATTACTAGATAGTAAAAATTACTATTATATTAACAATAAAACAACTTATGGAAATAATAGGTTATGAAAGCTCACCACTGATTAATGGGGAATACTTTCCTAAATTTTTATTAATTAAGAATTTTCTTCCAGCAGTTAGTTGATTTTAAAGGCTTAAGCAAGTCATTTCCTGAAGCAAGTCATGTAGCTTATTTCTGGTTTTAGTCACAGACAAGTGGAAGTATTCCCTGTTTTCCATATTTCTTTCTTTCTTTTTTTTTTTTATTGAGACACGGTCTGGCTTCATATTGTTCAGGCTGGCCCTGAGCTCAGCCTCCAATTCACATCACAGCAATCCTCCTGCCTCTGCCTCCCGAGTGCTGGGATTACAGGCATGAGCCACCATGCCTGGCACTGTGGTATGTGGTACTGATTGCTGCTGGGCATGAGTCTCCATGCTCAGTATTGTATGTGGTTACCAGGGAATCGAACCCGGGCCCTTGCATTTGCAAGACAGGTACCAGAACCACTGAACTAACTCCCCAACCCTCTGCTTGCTTTGATTCCTGCCTGGCCCATTCATCTTACATTTTTCTATCTCTGTCAGAAATATGGCTGCTGGAAGATTCCAGAAATATAACTCCTTGTTTGTCACTATAGAGATACTGAGTCTATCAAACTGACTCTATCAGTCCAAACCTGGACCAGTCATTTTAGGGGAAGGAAGAAAGATAGTTATTGCTTGAGTTGGAACATTGCGCTCCTGTCCCAAACCTTGAGCAAAGAACTTGAGAGCATTTTTAAAGCAACCAGCATGAGGACACAATGTGTTACGATGGTTAGGTGAAAGAACAGCCTTTGAGAGGACACAGAAAATACACAGCAATTCTCTAATCTCTTATACTAAAACACGACACCTCCCTATTTTTGTGTACAGATACATACAGTGAAGTAAGAGAATAAATATAAGAAAAATTTACACCAAATTCAAACAATTCTTTCTTCCAGGAAGGGAAAAGATAAAAGAGGAGAAATCTCAATGCATCTGTTAGGTTTTAGTCAGAAAGGTAAGTGGAAAGAAGTTTTTAAAAAAGAGAGAAAAGGAAAAAGAAAAGAGAAGACAGAAAGATAGAGAGAGAGAGAAGGAGGCCGAGAGGGAGAGGGGGAGAGTTGGAAGAAACAACAGTTTTAAAAATTAAGCTAAAATCTCCAATTTATACTACTGAAGAAAAGGAAACACTACATACTTATTGAAAATGCAAACACAATCAGAAGTGCTTTCAGAACTGGTATGAAAAGGTGTTGGTCAAACAAACACTCAGTATTCACTGTTTTTCAGTTGTCATCTTCTAAAAGCTCTCAGAGATTCTGAAATTTATCACAGATAAGGAGCAGGGTCACCTTGCCTTACATGGCCTCGAGATATTACCATTCTTACTAATTTATTTGCATATTTTATTCAGCAAAGAAGCTGCACTAAAAAAATATTAGTCATGTTATTACACAGTACTAAAGTAAAGATTGATCTGCTCAGAATATACGAAAGAAATCTTTTAGAATTACTGTGAAAAAAATCTAGGGTTGGATAAATATACAAAATTCAAGTGAGATTTTAAAATTTCACTGGTGTCTGACAAACACCAAAGAGAAAGAGAGACTTGCTTTGCCACAAAAGAAAACAGAGTAGCAGAAAATAGGCCTCTGTATGGATGGCTCTACAACATTTACGTGGTTCAACAAAATGTGAGGTGGCACAGGTGAATGATGAATTTTGCACGTACAATTTGTATGAAGGAGTGTGTGTTCATCATCTTAGGGAAATGTGACATATAGCTAACTGTGTAAGTAATGAAATAGATACCTGTATTTTCTTTATCTGTTTTACAGAAAGACAGAAGGAATTCTTTCAAAATATTCTTTGCTACATTGAAAATTGCACACACTATTCCAGTCCTCACTTTTCTATTGGAGACAAAATGAAAATCTATAAAACAAAGACAGGTTTGATGACACATAACTACCACCCCAGCTGCTTAGAAAGTTGTGGAAGAAAGACTGCAAGTTGGAGGCTAGTCTGGTAACTCAGTGAGACTTTAAGTCAAAATCAAATAAGAATCCCAAGGAGTATAGCTCAAAGGTAAGATAGCCCAGGTGCAATCCTCAGGACACCTACATAAGAGGAAACAGCTCCAAACTGCTAAGAGTGTAGTCTACATGGACTGTAATTGAAACAAATGGAGGAGAAGGTTATGTGACACGGGACAAGGAAGCCAGTAGTAAAAGCACTAGTGTGGAACGACCACCAGAGTTGTTTGAAATCCTTTGAAACTATCACTCAGTTTACAAGATACATACACTAACTACATATGGTCTCTCTACATGATACAGGCTATATATGCTACATATTACATATGCTATAATTATACCCTGAGTAGATTTTTGCCTCATTGAGGATAAGAGAGAAATAAAAACATACAAAAGAGTACTTGTTACCTTTCTGTATTGTTTACATCATATTCTCTCTCTTTTTTTTTTTTTGTTTTTGTATGTATGTATGAATTCTTTAGAAATAATGGCTGGCTCAAGGAAACCATTCCTGGACTCCCATTCTACTTCACAGTTGTTTTGTCCTTGGGATCATAGCACATCTTGTCCTATGTAGAATGTGGTCAGTGCAGACAAGGCTCAGACTTTCCAGGTTGTCCCATGTTGGGGAGGGATGAGGAGACTGGTAACCTCTCCGGGAAGGACCCAGTTTCAAAGATGCTCTGGTGATTTCTTTCTCTTCAGTATTTAGTGTGTGTTTGGGTCATGGTAGGTGCCAATTCAAATCTGTTATATTAATTAATTGATTGATTAATACATGAAGCAAAACTCTTAACTAATTTTTTTTAAAGCTCCGGTGGAGATCAATCTTCTCTTGGCACCTATCATGTGCCAACTCAAAGAAGATTTCATTAATGGACATTACCACATGCCAAGGCATTTTGTAATATGATAAGGGGACTTTTGCCTCCGAGACACCTGTTTGAATCTATCCCAAGTACAGAGAGGCTGGAAGTCACTGTTGCCAATCTGAAGAGCACTCACAATGGATCAGATTTTAGATCCCAGGAACAGATGTCCTTGTCAAAAACTCACGCCTAACCCTGACCCAGATGGGTTAGGAACTTAAAGGCCCACTAGACAAAGACTCGCTTGTGATGTAGACAAACCTCATGAAGGAAAGGCATTTAGTGGTTAAACAAGGTATGAAGAAGACACTTAGAGTGCTGAAATTCCTGAGTCCAAGTTCTAGCCAGGATCCTCTCATACTAAGGCATGTACATTATGACAAATTATTTCAGACTTATCTTCTGCATTTCCTGCTCCAGCCCAGAACTTTATCCAAACATCTCTTCTGTAATCTTATAATGGGAAATATTTCAGCATCATAATCTAGCTACTAGCAATTTCAGTGCTACTGCACTTTACAGGATTCCTAGGTCACTTCGGTAGAAAGAAGTAGGAAATATAGATGTATGCAGACAAATTACTTCATGATACTTCAATTCAATTTCAGACTATGGAGATTTTTTTACTTATTCTTTAAGTGTTATATCAATATATCCTTTATCCCAAAGGGAGAAACACAGTCCTCCAGGACATAGAGGCTGATAGAATAGGGTACTCCACAATTATTATTTTCCTTCATCCATTAATGTACACATAGAAGTCTCAGACTGATGACCACCCACATAATTATTGAGGCCAAGTATTCATATGTTTTCCATGGGCTCACACCATCCATTTCCCACTTTTTATGGTAGAGTTCTGTATGCTACCATTTGTCTACTCCACTCTCCCGACTGTCATGTCATCTTCATTCTCCTACTGACCACCTGAGAGTTAGCTGTAGACCTTATAATGATGTTTCTTCCATCATGTTACTTTCTGAAGCTTATGTCTAGCAGACTGGATCATGGGGAAAAAAATCCTCTTTCATTTTTACAAGCTGCTGTTGTGTTCACACATCAATCTGGCTGGATCTGAAGTCCTCCCATCACATTTTCTGAGTGTTATCAATATCCTATCCCATTTTTTGGCAAGCATTGACATCAGAAAAGTAACCTATTGGGTTTTTTTTAATGTGTTTTTTTCTTACAGTGCTCAAAAATATTATTGGCTCCTTTCTGAGACTTCCTGATTCTGATGAACTCCTCACACTTATCTGCCTCTTGTTTTATCTCTATGCAGCTGCGTTCAGCTTTATTGGAATTTCATCTCTGTGTAGGAGTGTCCTGGAAAGGGGTCCTGGCTGTTCATTTCCCTGTGTTTCTAGGATTCACAGGACACCATCTCATTTTGGTCTCATCACATGTTCTCAAACTCCTCTGCTACTTTATCGTGTGATTCTGATAAAGACATTATCTTACATAACAAGAATAGTCCTTGAAATTTCAAAATTAACGTTCACTCTTTGCTACATTCCTATGTATTACTACATTACTGCATTCATTGCTACACATAGACATTGATGCAATACTCAGATCTGACCACCTTTTATTTCAATTGTTCCCAAAGTGATCTTCCTTTTTTTAAAAAAAAGAAATGATCCATTTTGCTTATAACTATCCGTTTTTCTTCTAATTTTTGTTGATTGAGAAGAGTTTTAAGTTTTTCTTTAACTCTCCTTCCCTTGACACGTGAAAGTGGTACACAGTTTCCATCTATGACTCCTTTTGACTCTTGGCCAGTGAATAATTGTGTTGTGGGGAAGAGACAGGAAATAGTCCATCTTGAACATCTTGCCTTAATTTGAAATGTGATTGATCATAAAGACCTCCAAAGCCATTTCTGAATTTAAAATTTCTAGAGATTATCATTAGGTTACTTTGTTCTTCTAGGATGATTTTGTGTCTAAATTCATTAATTCATCTTGAAAATGCAGAACTTGTAGGCTGCTACATGTGCATCTATTTACACTGCCCAAATGTCCCATCAGTTGTGTGAAACTAGCTCACCTTTTAAAAGATGAAAATACATACTTTTGACCATTTCTCAAAAGAAGACAATATCAAAGGCAGCAAAAGCAAGAGATTCAGTTTTATAACAAGACTAAGTCAACATGTTTAGACCCAAAGAATTTAAGACTCTTGAGAAACCAGAACTTACTCCCTATAGCTAAACAGCAGATAATCCTTTTGTGTGGCTACTGTGCTTTCTACCAGAGTTTTTCTAACAAATAATTTTCATATCCCAAGGCAAACATGAATTTTCAAAGAAGTCAGCTCCTTCCTCTCTTCATCATTGATTTCTTTCATGAACTCTTCAGATCGCAGTTGACTTGAATGCTAGGAAGGAAGTTATTTCCTCTTCCTGTAGTCTACTCCTCTGATCCCCTCACTCAGCTTGGGTCCAAGTTTTATCTCAAACATCGGTGGAAAACAAACAAAACCAATGCTCAAATGTGCTGGTTTTCTTTTACCAAAGCCAAACTGACACATGCTATCCAGTTACAATGTTTAAAAAAAAAAAAAGCCAGTCTAAGTCAAATCAGTCTGCAACCCACACACACTCCCTCAAACCAAAACACAGAGTTAACGCAATCCCAAGGTGGTCAAGTGGTTTAACCACAAATATCTTGGCAGTCCTGAGACCTGACTTAGTTTACACAGCTGAAATGGGATGTGGGGCCTCGGGTGAGCACACAGAAGGAAAGAAGCCGTGATGGCCGAGTGCCTGCTGGGGTCAGATGTGGTTGATTCTGTGTTTGGACAAACATCATGGGAGAGTCATGTCTGCCTAAACAAGAAGAGCCAAAGACAAGAGGAAACATTCATTGTGCAAAATATGTAGCAAATACTGGATATCTCTGCATTGGGAGTTGGTAAGAAATGGAGGGAAATAGGATGTGAAGTAGACATGGATATTTCCTTGTACTTCAGGAACCTACTACATACAACTAGAAATAAAGAAAATTGCATGGAAGTTATACTAAAATATTACAAAATATTTAAAATCCTAAACTCATGAGGAATAGTTGAGTATCATTCTCAATTTATATTCTCAATGAATATAAAGGCAGATGACTTGAAATGAATTAGTTTGACTGAGCATCCCAGAAAGCCCAGGGTCACAGGCTGGATACTTCTGTCAGAAATAAGCAGGATTGGTCTGTTGTTGTTGTTTTGTCTTTTTTTTTTTTTTTAAGGAATGGTCTCCTTCTCCTAAAAAGGTGTTGACTTCCACCTCCCAAGAATCCAGTAGCAGAGTGTCAGTAGTTGTATTACTGTCACATACCTAATCAGTCTTTTCTGTCCTTCTGGAATATACCCTGCCCCAGCTTCTGATTTGAATTACTCACCTTGCAGGGTATTGCATGGACTCCGTCCATACCACCTATACCCATACTCATCCTTTAAACTTGCCACATGGTTAAATCTTTTTGGCCATTTCCATGACCCTTGATTCAACAGAAAATAACTGTTCCTTGTTTTAAACATCCCAGCACTTTACTTTGTCACTACTTCAGCATTCTTACATCATATTGTCTTGTTTTATTGTTCTTAGTACACATCCCACCTTCTCTGTAAGGCCTGGAGAGCTATAGTATTTATTGTCACCAACTCAACACCAATCATGACTGAATAGAAATTCTTGGGAGTTCAAAAAAATTAGTAACAAATGGGTAACCATGTTGAATTGCAGAACGAATAACTGATAGTGGCATCAGAAATTGTCCTGTTCTGGTGTACACAGTTTGTATTACAGTTTGTAATAGAAAAGGTATATTTCTCATTTTTTAAAGGTTTTTTGAAACAGGGTCTTACTTTGTGGTTCAGACTGGCCCTGAGCTCAGCCTCAAACTCACATCACAGCAATCCTCCTGCCTCTGCCTCCTGAGTGCTGGGATTACAGGCGTGAGCCACCAAGCCCAGCACTGTAGCATGTGGTTCTGGTTGCTGCTGGGGTGAGTCTGCACACCAGTATAGTATGTGGTTACCAGGGATTGAACCCGGGTCCTTGTGCTTGCAAGACAGTGCCAGAACCATTGAGCTAACTCCCTGGCCCCCATATTTTTCATTTTTAACATAAGACTCTCATGGATTAACTGGATGTCATCTTCCGGACCTTTTTGATCCAGATACACAAGGTAACAGCACCTCCACTGCTGGAGTACCAACAGTTACCATAGCAAGCACAAAATAAAATAGTGAGTCATGCCTCTGAAGATTTTTGCCTGGAAATGACTTTTAACATTTACCATACGTCAAAGTCACAACTTCTTTTGAGGTGTTTAAGGAAATACAATTATTTTATGTGCTTAGAATATTCAGTGTGTAGTTTTAATGATTACTAAAAAGATCACAAGAAACTACCTTTGAATCTTCAAGTTTGAGCCTCTCATTCGATGAGGGAAGAAAGATAGTAGGTTTTACTCCAAAGTAACTGTTAAATAATTTGCCTAAAGTACTGGGAAAAAAACAAGAAATAATGAGAATTCCCCCATAACTATTTTGATAATACAGATTGATGGCATACATTTTAATAAAATGACTGTGTAATTCTATTAATTTACTGTTTACAAACAACTCTACTACCACTAGAAGTGGAAATATTTTTCCTTATCTTTAGGTATTTGGGATTAAACTCAGGAACTGTAAGCATAAGCTAGATTCATGCTCTCCTACTCAGCTACAACCTCAGTCCTCTTTCATTTTAAGACAAAGTCTCACTAAGTTTCTTAGGTCGGTCATGAGCTTGTTGTACTCCAGCCTCAGCTTCCATCCTAGCTAGAAGGATTGCAGGTATATGCTAGCCTGATTACCTGGTGACTCTGCTGCTTTTAACAAATAAAATACATGGAACTCTAAAGCAACATTGTATGTAATAGAATAATAAATGATTAAACATAATTTAATAGATTTTATGTGGTTGTGTTTTTAATTATCAGCTTAGATCTTCAGAGAAGAGAGAAATTAAGGAGACGTGCTGGGCATGGTGGGATACGACCCAGTCCTACTATCCTCAGGAAGGCTTGGGTAAGTTCAAACCCCACCTAGCAGATTAGAGAGAATTCTGTGTCAAAATGAAGAGAACTGGGGATACAACCCAGTGGTAGATGCCTTTGGGTTTGATCTGCTATACCAGAAAGAGGAAACAGAGAAAGACAGAGAAGAAATGGAGGAAGAGGAAAAGATTTTCAGTGAGGCATTTGGGAGACTAAATGATGTAAACTTTGTTAAAGAAAACAAGTGTAGTGAATAAAAATAAATCATATAGATAAAGATAATTTTATTTTAATCTAATGGTAAATTGTTGAGTTACCAAAATACTTTGAAGCTTTTCCTGATTTTACCATGTTCTCACATAGAAATGTAGACATAGATAAGCACACATTTCTGTATCCAAGGATGAAGAACCAGACCAAGGGCTGAGTCGAGAAGAGAAAGGACAGGGGTCTCTAGGAGCAAGGCACTGAGCTAACAAAGGCAGTCAGTTCAGGATCTGAGACAACTCAACTACTGTCACGAAAGCACTCTAGGAATAGTCTTAACTGTGCAGAATCTAAATGTCAGGTAAATCCTTTAAGGACCCAGACAAGACCAGAAAAAGCATGTGAGGGACAAATGAAAACTTCGTAATCAAAATGCTTACAACACATTGACTTAGGAAATCTCACGTAAGGTCTTAGATCAAGGTGCTGTCACGAGATTCTCTCAAATTTTTCAAATTTTCCACTGTAGCAACTAGGGATAAGGAAAGCATCTTTTGTTCATCCAATAAATTCAAGTAAGTAAGCATTTTCAAAAACTTCTAAAGTTGCTTTTTTTTTCTTTCAACACCTTCAGGTATAGTCATTAAATAGTCATCTTCATCCATGCACCTACACAGAGAGCACCCCAAGTTTGGAGAAGGTCTTCTGTGAAAAACCTGAGCTCCTTCTGCAGAAATTTTCTCCTCCATACTGTCTTCCCTGCCACAAAAGTTAGGAAAAGCAGCTGCCCATTTGTGGCCATCAAATGATGATCCTCAAAGGACAATCTTCACTTTTGGCCCTGGATGAAGAGGAAAGGAAACCTCACATTGTCAATTTAACTTTTAATATATATTTTGGGGCATCTCTGAAGATTCATTTAGTAACATTACATAATAACATTAAAACTAATTCCTGTGATCTGAAATGCTATCTGAGGAAAATTAATTCCCTAAAAAAATAAAGCAGATGTGTAAAGAAGATAGCATTGGTCTGTGTTCTATTTCTATAACAAAACACCTGAAACTAAGTAACTTTATAAAACAAACTGGTTAATTTATCTCACAGTTATGAAAGACCATGGATACTGGCATCTGTTTGGCAGATGGATGACATCAAAATGTCAGGAGTGTGTGCAAAAAAAAGAGATCATATCACAAGACAGGTAACCAAAGAGGACAAGAAGTAGCCAGGCTTCTGTTATAATACCCCTCTTTTGATAATTGGCTCAGGTCTTCTGAGGACTGCTTTAATTCTGTCCAAATGCATTGCTTGGAGTGATCTAAGAAACTTCCACTAGGTTCCATCTCTTACAAGTCCCACAAGTTTTTAACTATGCCGCTTCAGGGGTGTAAAACTCTGGAGTCTAAACTTGCAAACCACAGAAAAGGGGCTAGGGACTGAGGATGGGGATTCATCCACTATCTTCTCTTCTCTTAGGATAAGTTCAAAAATACAGGTCATTTGAGAGCAATGGCAGCAGTGAAGTGGGCTGTAGGCATTCTGAGTGGACTTAGTGCCATTTCTTTAATGCAGTGGTTTTAATACTTTTCAGTAACTTGAACCATAAAAAATTAAACTAATAAATCAGGTTCTTGGCCCATGGTTGCCACTTATGGATGCACAGCTATGTCCAGGAGCCCCTTCCAACAACCAGGTGCAGGGCTGCAGACAGTGGGTCTTCTTTTACTTAAATGATTTGACTTAAAAATATCCTACAAAAGTCGCAGATCCCTGTGTTTTATTATGATTCTGATGAAGGTTAGAATCCTTGGCAGAGAGGTTACTTAGTTATTTTTTTTAATATTCAATCCACAAGGTTTAGAGAGTCTCACATTGAAGACTAGTTCTCCTTAGAAATTCTGGATTGTGAGAGCTGGGAATTTAGCTCAGTGGTTCTGGCACCTGCCTTGCAAGCTCAGGAGCCTGGGGTTCAAACCCCAGTAACCACATACAACAATGCTGGGCATGTTGACTCATGCCCACCAGCAATCAGTATCACACACCTCAGTGCCAGGTGTAGTCACAGCTCATGCCTGTAATCCCAGCACTTGAGAGGTAGAGGTAAGAAGACTTCCGAGTTTAAGGCTGAGTTCAGGGCTAGCCTGAAGTACAAAACGAAACCCTGTCTCAAAAAAAAAAAAAAAAAAATCTGGATTGTGAAGAAAAAAATTCTTAGAAATATTTTTGCACCATCCTTAACCTATCAGAAAATTATTTTGTCTGCACTGTAGCTTTTTTCTCACCATCTAGACACCCCATGCTTGACAAAATGTTTATTTTGTGTCTAACTTCACACTTATCTACATGCAGAGGATCCCCTACTTCTAAGCAGAACACATCAGACCAAACTAGCTGATGAAAAAGTGAATCATATCATTAAGCAAGTAGTTTTTGCCCAGTGCCTTTGTCTGATTTGACCACTTAACTCACTTAATAATAAGAAGACAACCGTCATATTGTAGGTAAGGTATATGAGGCTAAGAGAATTGATTGGGCCCAAGTAGTTCTTTCTCCACGAGAACATTGTGTCTTTGCAGATCTTTGTCTGACCTCCCCTAACATTTCAGGGGAGGTTTCAGGATAATGTATATAAATATAAATTTCCTCACCAATTTCTCACTTGCCAAACTGCAGTATTTCCAGATCCTTTTGATTGTTTTAATATAATGCATAGGGTTGTATATTTTTATTTACACACACTTTTCTGACAGTTAAATTCCTAGATTGAATATTTGGATTGGGTAGTAAATGAAGCTAGAATCAAAATACATTTACATGTGACTGATACTTCTTTACGGTAATGAACTGAAGGCTTATATTTAATACATGTGAAAAATACATATTTTAAGATCCTTCACAAAAGATTCCTTATTACTTACAGTGTTAGCCTCTCCAGGTTTCTAAACTCAAATTACATCAAACATGCAAATACTCTCCCTCTGAATATCGTAGACCTATGCTATCTGGAGAGGGATCATTTCCCTGAGTGAACTGACCACTGCCAGATCTGTTTTATTCCTACACAGAACTTTATTCCTTCCTTTTGTTTTTTTATATATAGAATTTCTGCAAATATTTCTATGACTGGCAACTATTTTTGAACTTCAACCATGCATAGATATAGATATACATGCACAATACATGCACAGAGAATACATCTGTATCAGAGTGTAGCTCATTTCTTAAATTTGATCATTTTAGTGATTGCTCAGGATGACGTAGGATGACTAAGCATGTTTTCCCAGGTTATTCAAGAGAGAAAGGTATTGAGTCTTTTGTTTATGTGAACAAGGGATTTGGTTTAACAATAGAAAATATTGATAACAAAGATACCCTATGTATGATTGATACTTTACAAAAAGTTTTCATGATCTCATTCAGTCTTTAAAACAGGCCTCCCAGTAAACAAAATCAATGTCTTTAGTCCATTTTACAGATGAGAAAGCTGAGGTTCAAGTTTGTAT
Source organism: Petromus typicus (assembly GCA_004026965.1). NCBI lineage: Eukaryota > Metazoa > Chordata > Mammalia > Rodentia > Petromuridae > Petromus > Petromus typicus. The sequence goes on along the minus strand of PVIR01000146.1, from coordinate 55,206 downwards.
GTAATGTTACATGGAAGATAAAAGATTCACAACTGAATATGAGAAATCACCTAAATCCATTGCATTGTAACTCTTTCCAGAAAGATACTATGACTTTGACTACCTAGCTTTCATCTGCTCTTTATTTTAACCAACCTATCTGTTCAGGTATTTGATATCTAGCTAGATAGCTTTATAAATGACTAGTTTTCTGGTTTTTTGACAATACAATTGATGCTTGTTTGTCTATTTTGGTAAATACCCGGCTTCACACTTTGTTGGAACCACATGCCCTTGACCCTTGGAGATCAGCCCAAGTCCCTCCAGACTAGAAATCTTCTGTGCTTCTCTCTGTCACTTGGATGCATCCAGCCCACGAGTGTTATGCAGAAAATTTAAATACAAGTCTTTAATTTAGCAGATCCACCCACAAGGTTCCAGAAGCTGAAGTCAGCATGAGTCTTTGGGAAAATATCACCCTGGAAAAAAATAGTACATGTGAGAAAAATACTGTGAATTTAGAAGCATTTGTTTTACAAACTACAGATGCAGAGTGAAAGAAAATGACATCTCGCTTCGATATTAAGCGTTCCTCCATAACACATCCATCTGCACATGTTTTGCAGTCGCTTACCCGCTAAACCTCTCCACACACAGATCTGCACATGAGGCACAATACAGCTGACCCCGTTTTCCAGATGGAGACAAGAGAAACACAGAGGGACCAAGTGAACTTCTCAAAGTTTCCAATCAATTTGCAGGCATCTGCCGTTGAGCACCAGGCACGAAGTAAGCTACACTCGTCTTTTATTAAAGTTGGTAAAAGGAAATGGGGTTGGCTCTTGGCTTTGCGCTTGTTTTGGAGGGGATTTCAGGCAGGAATCTCGTTAAAAGGGCAGTCACAGGCCACGTGGTGTGGCAGAACAGAGCCTTTAACTGGATTGTGTTTAGGTGGGGTAAATTGGAGGGAAGGCAGTGCCTGGCCCTGCCAGTGATCCCATAAGCTGAACGAAGTGAAATGGCGTTCAGTGGAGCAAGCTAACTGTGTAACTGGGGAGCCTTGGACAGAGAAAAGCAAGACTCAGCTCTTGGTCACAACCCCGCCTTCTTAGGCAACTTTCCTTGTTCCACTGGGTTTCAGTGGTGTCATCTTTGGAACTCTGTTAGCAGTTCTCAGTGCTCATTCCCAGGGCCAGCAGCAATAGCTTATCACGAAAACCTTGCTAGAAATGCAAAGTCAAGATATCATCAGTTATCCGCTGGATCTGGACACCAAGGTAGAACCTGAATTCTGACTCCGGAAGCCACTTCACTGACTGAGAAGCATGCGAAAATGTCAGGATTTCTGATCTAAAAGTTCTCTCATGACCTACCAACCCGAGAAGGTGATATACTATTTTTTCAGGTAATTATAAAGATATTTGAGGGTTACCAGAACCTATATTAGTCTAATTTCATGCTTTGTGAAATAAAATGATGTTGGTTTTCTCTGTTGTAGTGGCAAATAAGTCCAGATATACATATAGAGAAATTAAAAACTAGATGGGAGATAGGGTAATGTAATATCTTTTTCCCCAGAATGAGGTATACTCATGCTTTCTTCTTGCTACTTACATTTTAAAACCAGTTTGTAGTAAATGAATATGTATCTCAAGGCCATTCCTCCATTTACTTATCGACTCTGCTTCATTGTATTGCGTAGGTAAAACATGAGCATGTTAGTCTTCTGCTTCTCCTTTTCCAGGGGATTTCAGTGACACACAAAGGAAAGCAAATATTTTACAATTCTTAAAAAATAACATATAATTTAGAGACATTTCAAGACATGAATTTTACAGAGATGTCTAATGTCAGGGCCTTTAAAACTCTCCTACCTTTTGTGACACATACTAAGCAATGGACAAATGTTTATTTAATCATATTGATTGGTGCGGGCTTCTGTGGGAGGTACAAGATGACTACTATACTACTGTAGCTAAAAGAGAAAAGCAGACAGTGGATGAAAGAACCAGAAATAACAGTATTGTAAATGCAGTCAGAAGAAGAACAGTAAAAAAAAAAAAAAATGGAAAGATTTAATTTACAAATGGTCTTGTTGGTAGAAGAATGTGGGCTCTTTTGAATAACTGAAGAGCTGCATGACTTCCACTCATTTAAAAGAGAAGAATATATAAAAACAGGTACAGTGACAAGAGGGAAATTTGAGATGTTTCCCCAAAACAGTTTGTAACAACAAGGTCTGAACAGATTCAGGAGGCGGATATAACTGAAGTGACTTAGAGTGTCAAAGAGAAAGGCAGGGCCGGGGAGTTAGCTCAGTGGTTCCGGTGCCTGTCTTGCAAGCGCAAGGACCCTGGTTTGATTCTCTGGTAACCACATAACAGTACTGGGTGTGGAGACCCACACCCAGCAGCAACCAGTACCACATACCACAGTGCCGGGCGTGGTGGCTCACGCCTGTAATCCCAGCACTTGGGAGGCAGAGGCAGGAGGATTGTGATCTGAGTTTGAGGCTGAGCTCAGGGCCAGCCTGAACCACAAAGCGAGACCCTGTCTCAAAAAAAAAAAAGAAAAAAAAAAAGAGAAAGGCAGTAGTTGTGTCGGCAGAGGAGAAATGTCTTTTCTATACATCCTGCCCTTGCTTTCTGCTTCTGCACTCTTCCAGTTCTCTGCAGTTTTCTGCCTTGCTCTGCCTCCTGAGCAGTTGATCTTTCCAGACTTCATCACTGGCATGCTTTTGCTATTCCACTTCTCACTGGCTTCACAATTGGAAGACAGAGGTAAGAGGTTAGAGAACGGCAGGAGAGAACAGAATCTACACTTGTTCACCCTCGTCAGTCGCTGTCACCCAGTATCCGTAGGGGTCAGAAATGAAGGTGCAGTTGCACAACCCCTCTCTCAAACTCCATCTTGGTCAGATTCCAATCACAGGGTTCCCTTCCCATGCCTCTCTGGGCCTGGGGCTGTAACTACTTTCCCTCTTCCTAGCATCCCTTCATGGGCCTCGGAACAGTGCCCACAGCTATGTTACAGCCCCTAAACTCCTCTGCATGCCCTCCTAGCATATCATCTGATTAAATGCTTGGTTGCCTCAGAGAAGTGGTTTCCAGTCTTCAACTTGCATCACTATCACTTGCAAGCCTTGTTAGAGTCGGGGTTACTGGATCTTCCCCAGAAAAGTCCTGATGCTGTGGACCTGGTTTTCGGTCCAATGGTGCATTTCTAACAAGTTCCCTTGTGAGGCAAAAGTTAGTCTGAGGACCACATTTGAGAGTAATTCGTAGAGATTCCTGTTCGTGGTCACAGAGTAGAATTATGTTAACTGCATAAAATTATGGATTATGAAAACTCCAGTGGGACTTATGGAAAAAGAATCTAACAGGTTGGGAAGTGTATTTCCTAAAGTTACTTGGGTGCTTATGAGGAAGCTGAACTCCTTTTCCATGATCCTTTTTCTCTGAGATAATGACAAAGCAGGATGATGCATCTTGTGAGCTTTTTGGCTTGAAAGCAATGAGGAAGCACTGACTGTCTGCAGAGAGAAGCATTTCTTTCTCCGGATACAGTTCAGAGATTTGACATTGGGCTGGAGCAAGCTGTCTCTGTTGGACCCTGCGAAGAGAGGTGATCAGCTCCTTCTCTTTGTTTCACCGTGTGGACCACACACCTTCCGCGCAAGTGCAGCTGTCACACAGCGTGTTGTGTTGTTGGCTCTTACAACTCCCATGAATGACAGTGCGTTCCTTGAGGATGGAGGCTGTGTCTCCCCAACTTAGAACGATCTATCTTTAGCCCTTGGTCCACTTAGCAGCTTCATCACATAGAACCTGGCCTGGTGTAGAGTTAGTGAAGATGGGATAGAAGATTGAAAGACTGTGAAATAAATGAATGAAATGATAGAATGAATGAATACACATTGTTCTTCCTCCTTTGTCTATCATGTCAATAGAAAATAATATATATGTTTTTTATTTTTTCCCTCAGATGCTGATCTTAACCCAGAAATTGGTCTGAAGAGAGGAACTGCATGGAAGTGAACTGTATGTCCTTGGAGATCTTTTCTGTCTCTTAACTTCTTGGTTCAACAAGTAATTGAAAGGAATCAATCTCCGGCTGACTGACAGTTTTGACAGCCGCTGTTGTCGACATGTCAGTGTGTAATCTGCTGTTCTACTTCCCAATTTAAAACTGAGCAGAGACATATGCACTGTCAGTCTCATGCCTATGATCTTGCTCCTGGCCCAACCCCTCCTTCTGTCCCTTTCTGTCTTTTCCTTTCCTTATCCCGGTGAGATGTCTCTAAATTCTGAACAATACCAAGAATCCTCTGCCCCACCGGAAGATGAATAAAAGTGCTCATCTTCCCTGAGTACCTTTATGACATTTTCACAATGGAATCTCCCTCTACCAATGAATAAGGAACCACAAATGTGAAGCCGTTCAAATAGTAAATGAATCTTTTCTCTGTTTCACCAAGGGATGGGGATATTAAAGTGAATAAGACTAATAATAAAAAGTAAATTCACAGCATGGGTATAATTAAACTGAATAGCTCACAGACAAAAAAAAATAAAGCTCTGAACATTGACTTCCTCAGGGACACACCCCAGTACACCCAGACCTCACCCCAGAAAGGTATGTACAACGTGTCATCCTATGTCATCCTAACACAAAGCCAACACCTACACTCACACTCCCACTTAGGACAGGGAGGGGAGGTTGGGTTCCTGAGTCAAAATCTCTTTCTAGCCCGCAGGTGAAAACAAAAACTTTAATTTTTCACATCCTCAGAATTTAGGGTACAAACCCACAATTCCTTGAATTGATGGGAGGAGTGGTTCCAAGGACAAGGACGGAGGCTGAGGTATAGCACTTATGTCCACTGTAAGTACTTTTTCATCTGGACAGTGGAGCCAGCAGAGTGGTAGGGACCTTTGGACTCCTGGGGCTCCCAGTTCAGCTTTGGGGGAAAGGACCAGCTTTTCTTCCAGAGCGAAGTATTTCTAAAGTCAAGATGCTGACGAGTACTCTCACCACGGGTGGGGGGTGGGGCTGTCCCCCTCTGCACCTTCTCACCTGGAGCAATTTTAAAACTCAGGAAGAATGAGTTATCTAGACTAGGTTCCACATACCTTCCTTTCTCAAGAGCTCAAGGTCTGGGTAACTCCTAGATAAAGGTTAAAAAGTTTTCCACTTCACTCTTGCTAAGAAAAGACTGTAGGAGCAGTCTCCAGATTGCTTATAATTTGGAGACTGTACTTTTAGGTAGTGCCTTTTCCTCCAAGGAACCTTTTCATATGGAGCTCTCTCCTAAAACTCTGTTCTTTCAGGAAGATAAAAGATTCATGATAAAATGATTTTGTACAGGATATGTACAACTTTTAAATCAAAGTAGCTTCTATTTTTCTTTATTTGCTTTTCTGGTGCTTCCAAGCCTAGAAGTCTTCATCTAGAGACATAAAGCAAAAAGGAAAGGCCATCAGCTTCCTAGGACACGAGATACTCAATCTGACTTCCAGCTGTGATAGTTTTAGCCTTCCTCAACTGGGAAAAACTCATGTCTGAAATGAAAACACAACATGGAGCTCCTGTCCCATGGCTCAGTAGTCATCGTCAATGAACTGGTCCCTAAAGCTGCTCACTTCATAAGAAAAAACATCTCTCAAAAAAAGGCAGAACCGGGCCGGGGAGTTAGCTCAGTGGTTCCGGCACCTGTCTTGCAAGTGCAAGGACCCGGGTTCGATTCCCCGGTAACCACATACCATACTGGGTGTGGAGACTCATGCTCAGCAACAACCAGTACCACATACCACAGTGCTGGGCGTGGTGGCTCACGCCTGTAATCCCAGCACTCGGGAGGCAGAGGCAGGAGGATTGCTGAGATGTGAGTTTGAGGCTGTGCTGAGTGCCAGCCTGAACCACAAAGAGAGACCTTGTCTCAAAAATCCAAAAAAAAAAAAAAGGCAGAACCATCAAGGTCTTCTACTCTAATACCCCACTGGATAATTGCTACGACTGACAAGTAGAGAAAGGAGATTATTTTTTTCTGAGATGAACAAGAGCACTCAAATGATAGTCTTTAAACTTCTTAAAAAGATGCTCTCTCTTTTTCTCTTGTGGAATACTTGACATTTATAAACTAATCATATTTATCATGAAATTTTGAAAGTATTATGCCTAATATAAACATGATTGGTCATAGGATTAAGCCTTGGTTGCTTTTTGAGACCTAGGATTTCCTGTTAAAAGGAATGTTGGAGACATAACTTCAAAATCTAAGTTCTACTCTCAATACCTGGTGACCATCTGGGCCATTATTGGTGTAGATGAACAAGAGTGTACACTATTCAGTCATGGGTCTACAGGTAAGATATATATGCTCAAAACCTAAGAATACATGGAATTGTCATCTTAACAATGAATTAATTACCTTTAGATTCATTTTAGGGCAAAATGAACAGAAATACTTATGATTTTGTGCCTTATTTTACAGTCAGCCTTACTCTTTCATTTTGTATATAGCTATGAGCAAGGCTTTTAATTTCCTAAGCCTCAGGAACTTTATCTGTAAGATGGACACAAGGTTAGGAAAGAGAAAGAACTGACTTCTTACTACATTTTCTCTAAGAGTTTTTCTGGCTCTACCATTCACTGAGAGAAGAGTCTGAAATAGTTTTCTAAAGGTTTGTTTCTGTGCAAGGAAGCATGTAGATGATTTGGAAACAAAATCAAAAGAGTGAGATAGAGTCAGAGACAATAGCTGCCAGAGTAGACATTTCAGGTAGTTCATTTCCTTGTTAATCAAGATCCTGCACTTGCTAGAGGAACAGTGATGGGGGGAAAGATGCCACAAAAAAACAAGTGTTAAGGTAAATTCTCTCTTTTAGAAATTATGCTTAACCCTCCTTATAACTCAGTTTCCCTTTATAAATACATTGCTTACAGATAGCCTTAGCTACGATTTCTCATTTGATCACAACTACAGTCCCAAATTTGTCTGTGTGTATTAAGTGAACTTTACAAATGCTTAACTTAAATGAAATCAATTCCTCTTACATCAACAGAAACTTTGTCCTGGTGATTTATTACTGATCATTAGTAAAAGAAAAAAAAAAAGATAAGCCTATAACAATTTGTATCTGAATGCTGAGCTACAATACTACAGTTCTGAAGGAAACTACTTAATAGAAAATCATTAATGTACATAGAAAAGTAGAAGTTCTTTCTCAAAATGTTCAATTTCTTGTGAACATTACACAGAAGCAGTAACAAAATGTCAAAGACATACTTGTGTGGGCTTTACACACAAACACATTCTGAGAAGCTGCGAATTCTCAGCACAAGGAGCAGCCACATTCTAAACTAATTTGTTCAGAAAGTTTCCAAAGCCTCACACATATATGCAAAACACACACACGCATGCATGCATGCACACGCTCACACGCACACACACACACACACACAGTGTCAGTGTTCAGGAGAGAATTTTCCTCTCTATGCCACACTAAGGATGGATGGATTAAGATAGATCGCAGTGCTTCCTGTAACTGGAAGGAGTCATCTTTCCAAGGGAGAGGACAAATCATGTCAGGAGGTTTTTTCTAAGCAAAAGGGTGCGGCAGCATGCTTCAGCTCCATGCTCATTTTCCTTCTTGCCCCAGCCATAGTCACAGTTCTTATGGCAAACTGGAAGGTTCTTATTTGGTGCAAAGGAAGTCAGCACGTTGTACTTTGGGAATCAACTATACAAGGATCATGAGGTTTACTGTGGGAAGAGCACAAAACTAATTTAAATAAGAATAGTATGCAGTTAACCACACAGAGGTGTTTTCATCAAAGAGGTGATGACGGGTGGGGTCTGAAGGGAGTCTGGTTGAATGAGGACCTTAGGAAGACACCTCCATTCTCAGGGTGAGAAAAGAATCAAGCCAGATCGATGGTGTCTGAATTTGGCTGCACTTGGAAATAACCGCGGAGCCTTTGAAAGCTGCTGATGCCCAAGCCTGACCTGTAACACCAGTAAGTTAAATCTCTGCTCTTGCCATCTGGGTGTGGAGAACTTTCTAAAGCTTCCCAGGAGACTGTGATGTGTGCCTGAGGCTGAGTAGGGTGGAGTCTGAAAGCAAGCAGAAGAGGACATCCTTGGCAGGAGAATGGACCTTGAAGGTATATTATTACCCCTAGCAGGGGAAATGGAAGGATGCGCAGGAGGGGATGTGATATGTGTGGTCCAGACACATTGAGGTCAGGTCCCAGCATCTTCCCACTGTACAGACAGCAAACCGAAAGACCCAACGGATAAATAAAACTCCATGGAATCACTCAGTTTGTTTGTACGTTGATATTCAGCCTGTTAGCTTTTCATGAGTAGGATTTCTTGAGAAATAATGCACCACCCAGCAAAGTGGCACCCCAAAAGTGCTGTTGCCTCATTCTGGCAGCGAAGATTGCATTTTCCCCGAGGCCTTGCTTGGTAGGCTGGAGTTGCCATGGGAAGCAAGGCTTTATTAGGATGCCAGAACAAACAGGCTCTGAAACCACCCCGGCACAACTTACAGAAGTGCCTATAAATCAAAGAAGGCCCTAAGGTTGAAGCCACTTAGAAGCACACACACACACACACATACACACACACACACACACACACACACGCACACGCACACGCACACATAGGCACACTCCCTAAAAATTTTACAAAGGACAAGGTGTGTCAGGGAAATCCAATTGAAATTATTGCACACAAGTAATAATAATAGAAATTTATGTGTGCCTTTCATCCACAGTTCTCAAAAGACCAAGAATGTGCTAAGATTACCCGTCTTTTGAAAACTTTCCAATGTAGTTAGGGATAAAACAGGAAGGATTTTCCATATGAAACCAAGGGACTAGAAATGGCTGGAAAAGGTCATCTATTCCATGCTTCTGGCTCCAGGGAGACTTAGGAAAAGAATAGGCCATATTTCTTCATGGTCTCGACCAAGCCAATCTACATCATTCTGAGATCTCTTCCATCCCGCACACACTGGCTTTCTCTAGATTTCCTCCAGCTGATTATCCTGCCGGGACAAGATTTTTAAAACTTTTCTATGGTGACCTGGGAAGGTTAACTATTGTGAAGCAGGCCACCTCTCTTCCTATTCTTCCCATCTACTTGGTTTTCTTTTAGTAAGAATGTCCACACCTCCACTAATGAATAAGCTCTTGTGGCTTTGGATAATAGCATCTTATTATTCTTAGGTAACTAGAAAATCCTTGAAAATTTATATTCAGTTTCTATGTCTATACTGTATTTGTGAAGGTGATGTATGACACTGCACCACCTTGCTGTATCCTCGGTGGAAATGAGATCTGCTGGTGCCCATTGAGAGCTGGAGGGAACTCAGTAGATATCTGTTCTACCCATTTCCTGCCCTCAACACTTCTCTTCCTCTTTTCCACTGCAAAACTGAAGTGTACACTTATATTAGAACACTAACAAGAGAAGTTTTAGCAAAAGAATTAGGCTTTTCCATTTAAAAGAGAAATTGTTGTTGTTGTTGTTGTTGTGGGAATAATGAAAATGCGTGGTACGGCAGCTCTCACGGCAATGCGAAGCTGCTCAGGTGCCCTGCACTTTTTGTCCCTGCTGCCTCCAACTTAAGTAATAGCCACATCTACCTGCACTGCACAGACTCAGCCCTGATCAGAGCTCGAAGGTCAGTTCTCACTGTAGCTGTGTGTGGGTTTGAACTAGTTCAATACTCTGGGCTATTAACTCCAGGGGCACTTAGTGGAAGTCTATGTCTAATCTTGTGGCTTTGTACAATTAGCTATTTCTGTTTCATCTCTGAGAGCTGCAACCATAACTTGAGTCTCTGAAGGAGTAATATTCCTAATGTACATTTCTTTGCAACTTGCTAACTATGTGAGAGTTTATAAAGAGCCCTTGATGAAAGAAGGTAGGAGATAACGGATAGGAAACAAACTACGAAAAACTCCTGAATCAAATTTTACTCTTACATATGTTTTAATTCTGCTTTCATTTTGCCAGGTTTTTTAAATTACATATTAGTCAATGTAGAGCATAACTATAAGAAGTGTACTTTTCTTTTTTAGCTCTTCACTTTCTTCTTATATCGTAATGACTAAATTTGAGTCTTTTTCCCTACTTCCATGTTCTAGTCAACTTTTCCAACCAAACAGTAAAGTATATTTCCAAATCAGTTGTACTGGAAAGTATCCTAAATTTTTCTGAGTTCATATTTATTTGTAGGGAACAGGGAAGGATTTGGGTAAATATGACATAATTTTAGTTCTAGAAATGGAACCTAGAACCTCATATATGTTAGACATTCCCCCACCAATGAATTATACCTTGTCCTTGGCTGAATATTTCTACTTCTCTGGACTTCAGCTAATAAATGTTTTATGTGCATCAAAAGAGAGTGGGAAATCTAATGCACTGCAAATAGGTACACTATGTGATAAAAATATGGTGAGTGTTTAACTTTAAAAACTTTCTTACTGATTGGGGATTTAGCTCAGTGGTTCTGGCACCTGCCTTGCAAGTGCAAAGGCCCAGCTTCAATCCCTGGTAACCACATACCACACTGCTGAGCTTTGTGACTCATGCCCATCAGTAATTAGTACCACACAACACAATGCCAGGCATGATGGCCCACACCTGTAATCCCAGCACTCGGGAGGCAGAGGCAGGAGGATTGCCATGAGTTTGAGGCTGGCCTGGACTATATAGTGAGTTCAGGGTAGCCTGAACTACAAAAGTGAGACCCTGTCTCAAAAAAAAAAAATTCTTACAGTAAAAGACACATTGCCATTAACCTCCTTCAAAATATTTTCCCTCATGTTGAACAAATTTAGCCCTTTGCTCTTGCCACATTCTTAAGCTGTACTGAAATGCTTCTTTGAGTCTTTAGGTGTCTTGCTGTGACTGCCTTGATGTCACAGATCCATTGAAAATGTTCTCCTGTTAGGGTCATTTTGCCTTGGAGGAAGGGCCAGAAGTTGCATAGTACTGGGTTTAGTGAATTCAATGGACAAGCACACAGAGTAGTATTTACAAATCTGCCTTTCCACTGGATCTTATTTGACACTCTCCATGTTTTTAACCACATCTCATAAAGAAACTTGTGAAATAAGACTTTCAGAACTGTTTTAGGAAGTTGTGATATTGACAAATTTTGATAGTCTAACGGCAATGTGTCTTTTACAGTAATGGTTTTGAAATTTAAATATTCACCATTCATTTTGATCACAGTTCTTTTCTCTTATGTTATTCTGCTGCCTTTTCTAATGTTATGTGGGAACACCTTCAAAATACTCTGAAGTACTTTTCCTGAACAACTGTCAAATTTGGAAAACCTTATAGTGTCAAGTGCTGTTCAGGTTCATTTTAGCAACTAAACCGAAGTTTCAGAGTTACTCGGGTAGTGTAAATGTGTGGATCAGCATCTCCTCTCTACTGTACATTTTTCCCAGGCCTTTGCTTGAGCATTTGGACTAAAATAAAACTTCAAAGTCATTCTATGCTAGTGGATAGCTTCAAAGGCTTCCTGCAGGGTCAATTAGCACCCATAAAATTTATGTCTGTTGTTACTAATGGCTATTAAAGTAAAGTGAGGGTTAATGAAGACTGATCACCACCACCTCCTGGGATTGTTGGTATTAAGTGGAAAATAACCCTTCACTCTCTGCATTGAATAATCAACATGTGATTGATTTAAGATTTATTGACTATTGTAGAATTGAGCTTCCTTTCTATGAATCTGTCAGGTGGGGAGTAGTGCTGTATACCTGGCATCAAACACACATTAATTAGGCACCTGTTTTGCCATTACAATGAGGGAGCTTGGCTTCCTAGTGAAGGAACAATTGCTCTGTGGTGCTCTGAAAGCCACTAAAAAGGAAAGGTAGAGCTTATTTTCTAGGGCTGCTGTGCAGGGAAGCATACCCAGTCATCTCCAGCATCTGTAGCCTCTGATCACTGGACAAATTCATTAGCCCATCCACACCTTTGATTCCTCATTTATAGTCTGTGAATAAGGAAAGTATCTACCTCCAGGCCATGTACTAAATGAAAAGAGTAGATAGAGAGTGGCGTGTGGCCCCTGGCTTTGGGTGACCGTGTGAATAGATTTCGCAATTTTACTTTTTAAAATTGTTAACAAAGGCAAATAGTAGTTGAAATCAATGGTGATTTTTTTTTTTAAAGTTGAATCACTACTGTGTGAGAAGGGTCTTTTCTTCTACAAATAGCTTTTTCATTTATAAGTAAATATTTATATAGAAGCTAGAGTGATTCATTAGGCAGATTTTTGTTTTATATCTTATTTATATTCTGTTTATAAAATAACACATTCTAAATCTATTTTTGAAAGGATCAAAAACTATAAAGAAATAGAAAAAATTACCTTCACCTATCCACAGCTACCTAAAGGCATGTGTTTGTCACTTTCTCTTGAACAATTTTTAACATCAGGAATACTACTGAGATAAAAATAAAAACAAATAGTTTGAGTTTCTGTAGGCGCATTTGATACATCTGAAATTTCCTATAAGAGAATCACTGCTATTTGCCCTTTGGTAGTTGGTTTTTTAAATTATCATTCCTATTTCCCTTTAATTCTTCAACCCTTTTCAAGCAGGATTTTTGAAGCTGACTGAACATTAGAGTTCTAGAAAAATGATGAAGCCTAGGCATTATCCCCAATCAATTATAAAAAGATCTGCTTCAGAACCAGTCATTCATGGTTTACAAAATTCTGCTGGTGATTTGGAGAGTGAAAACTGGGACCACTGCTTCCGAGGAACTGAATGATCCCTTTGGCTGGAGAAGACTTACATTTTGATACCCTCAAACAGAGGGGAGAAATCATTCTAACTCTGCTATGTTGCCCAATCAACCTTTCCTAACCATCAAAGCTCCTGCAAAAGCCTTCAGAACTATGGACCTTTGCTGTTCTGCTGTCCTTTATTATTGTTCTTCGGTTGTAATTTCTCATCTCTTAAAGCATCCAGTCACACACACACACACACACACACACACACACTTTCACACACACACCAATCTTCAACTGGGTTGGAGATGCATGTCCGAGACGCATTGAGAGGCTGGAGCAAGTCAAGTGCAAATACAAGGCAAGCTGGATTAATTGAATACAGCCAGATATCTCAAAAAAAGTCAGTCTTCAATTATTTTATTTTTACATCATTTTCTTGTTAAGTCCTCTAAATTCTCTTTCCTTATTTAACCCTTTGACACTAACCTCTCCTGATATTCCAGACAGATCATTCATGCAAAAAAAATGATAGAGACATACTAGAATAAGGCAGTAATGTGCTCAAGTCTCAGCCTTCTATCTCTCAGAAAGGAGGATTTAATGAGCACACAGTGCAAGCCCTGTGTGCCCTGACTAGAGCTCCTTAAAAATATACCTTTTAAAACAAATTGAGTTTGTCAGTACATTTTAGGAATACATTATGATCACATTCATCACTGAGAATTTGTACCTGTACATTGTATATCTTGATTTTTATTTTTCCCATTCCCCTGTCCTCTCTTCAATCCCCCACCTACGTACATAAGCTTTATTTACATTTTTTTCATTTTAACCATAAAATTTTTCTTTCCCTTCTTTGCTTTCCCCTGCTCCCCACTAGATCCCCTTCTCCTTGAAAATTTTCTTCCTAATTTACAACTCATATCATACATGCTGAACCTCATTTATACCTTCAGTTTCTCATACTAGATAAATGATATGGTATTTACACATTAATGTCCTGTTTATTTCACTTATGAGGTGCATCCATTTATAACTGTTTTTGGTTGAATTAAAAAAAAAACACACATCTTCATCTCGTCTCTGGTTGATGGGCATTTAGGCTGCTTTAAAGATGTAGTTATTACAAATTATGCCACTATATATACATGGGTGCACTTACATCACTGTGGTATGATGCTTTTAATTCTTTCATCAATCTACCTTGAAGGGAAATAGTGGGATCAAATGGACCTCTAATCCTAGTTAATTTGAGGAATCACCACATGAATTTCTACAGTGATTACACCAGTCTGCATTCTCACCAACACTGGAGAAGAGCTCCTTTCTCCCCACAGCTGCAACAACATCTGTTATTGGTTGATTTCTTGACCGCAGCCATTCTTTATAGATGAGGATGAAATCTCAGTGTTGTTATCACTGCATGTTAGGAGATGCTGAATATTTTTTCATATGTTTTCTTGCTGTTTTGACTTCTTTATCTAAAAAAATGTTCACTTCTGGTGTCTATTTTGAATTGGTTCTTTAAATTGGGGGGTCATGATTTAAAAAAAATTTTTTATGTATTCTAGATAGTAGACCTTCATCTGAGAAAAAGTTGATAACTTTTTTTCCCACCTTATAGGTTTTTTTCTCACCATGTTGGTAATTTCTGTTGCTACGCAGAAGCTTTTTAATAAGATAAGATCTTGGGTGTTGACCCTCTATGGAAGAAAGACAATATTTTAAATAAATGGTGCTGGAAAAACTGGGTTTCAACCTGCTACATCTCCAGTGCCCTATTAACTTTAGCTAAGCTATATTGAAGTCAAGTGGATTAAATGGATTGATCCAGACCAAGTGGGGAGAGCTCTTATTAATTCTGAGAATAGTTCTTGTTGTATAGATGAAGATTAGATATGCAAAACTATGATTTGGGATTAATTCTGATAAAAAATAAAGCTCTGAATTCCTCTCTTATTCAATTAATAATTGGTGAGACATATGAGTACAAATAAGAAACTTTGGTTAATAAACACATTTAATAATGGTTCTTCACATTATCCCCCAGTTCTTTAAACTTATAACATACTTCTATCCATGGATAATGTCCCAGATTAGGAGGGAAGACACATGATCCAGAAAGGCTGAGTTGTCAGAGTTTACATAGCAATTGAGTGCTAATATTGGAAGAATTTTGCATAGGAATGCTTGAAGGGATATCGATGAATAAAGAACTTTAAAAATCAATTGGTTGAACAACTACTGAGTAAGAAAGAAAAAATTAAGAAAAAAATATCCTTAAACTATTAGTGGTAAATGTGTAAAAAATATTTCTTCTATAGTTTAACACATATACATTTTATTAATACAATCTATAGGCACATGAGAGTATTTATAAATGCACAAGGTTTATCTTATGTCCTGTAGTTTTTATAGCATTTATGTTTTTCCATAGAGATATATAGCACTCTACCGCATACTCAATGGATAAATATTATCAAAATGGTTAGAATCACCATACAATGATTTATTCTTCCCCACTGTTAATTATTTAGGTTAGTCCATCTATTTGCTTTTAAAATTTCAGTCATAAAATATCTCCCAGTGAGGGTCTGGGCACCCATGTTTGTGTAAGGCTCTCCTTATTTTCTTGTCATAAATTTAAGTGTGAAATTTCTCTTACATGCATTCAACTTGGTCAACCTACGCAAATTTAAAAAAAAATGTTACAAGTTGTTACAGTGTTACAAGTTGCTTTTAGGACTGTAGCTCTTCACAAGGGCAGAAGGAAGTTCAGAGTACAGAGGGTTGGAAACACATATGACTTGGGATCCCAAAGGACTGATTTCTAACCACAAATTTCTCCCTCCCTCCCTCCCTCTCACTTCATAGGAGGAAGCAGAAAATACTTCTTGCTCTTATGGGCCAAGTAGGAGGTTCTACTTGTTCAATTCTGGGTCTGTTTCACCTTCAGAACTTACCCAAACCACTCTCTAAAACTGAGAAGCTCTGATGCACAGTCAGAAACTTCAAAATAGATTTTCTTCATCATGTTTTTCCCATGGCCCTCATTGCCACTTTAAATTATTTACTGGCATACTTGTTCCTGAGAGAAATATGTCCTTTATTCACAATATCTCCTTCTCACCATAAGGAATAGAGTCCAGCAGGCAGGAAGAAAGAAAAGGCAGAGGAGAACTGAAGAGATTTTAGACTAACTACTTTAAGCAGTTCTTTAGTCAGTGTGTATTTATCAAGTACTCATTTAGGGTTTAATGAGTTTTTGTGGACCTTAAAGATCGACAGACTAGCTCATAATCTACCCAAGTGCCCTCCCTTCCAAACAAATTATCTTCTTCACCACTGTGTTTTAGAAATGAAAGAAGGAAAAGCTTGTACAGTTGATTCTCTGAAGGTCATGTGAAGAACCAGGGCATGTTCTTTCCACCGCATCATCCTGGAATTTCTTAAACACTCCAACTAGACTCACACCTTTTCTCCAAAGAAAGCAAGACGGAGTCCAGGGGCCTTATTTTTAAACCTGCATTAAATGGAAACCTTTGGAAGAGCAGGTGGTGGTAATGCTATGAATCTGGCTCAGCAAGGGAACACCGAGGTCATGATATTTTTCACATTTAGTAACTTCAAAAATATAGGGATGATGTAAACTTCCTAAGACTTGTTTCCAGCCTAGTGATACTGGTAACTTTGGGAAAGAGGGTGCATCATTGGTCATAGCAGGCACCTGTGTGGCCAATGAGCACTCTGGTCAGAAGAGATGCTCCACAGTGCTTCAGAGGGGTGTCTTGGATTCACATCCTGCCTACAGTAACACTAGCAAGGCTGCTTAAATTTCCTATTAGACCCATGACAAAAATATCCTATGATGTGAAGAGAGTTGCTAAGACCCAACAGCACTGCCTTCACAGAGCTGAAAGATTTAATGAGTAAATGCACCTACTGTGCTTTGCACACTCTCTAGTACTTCATGGAATTCATTAAATGACAGGCTTTTTAAATTAAAGAACATAACTCTTTAGATAAGAGTGAATCAGAATGCTTGTTTTTTTTTTCTGAGTTGCTTTGGATTGGTCACTATTTAGTATGTGCTGGACTCTACTCAGAGTAGCACACTGTCAATGGTAGCATCACACTTTACAGGTAAGACCCGAGAGGGAAATTTATAGTAAGCACCTTGTTATAAATGAAGTAAATGACATTACAAATATTTAAACAACAGACTCATATATTTAAATCAAAAGAGAAACAGAGAGAATGAGAATCAAGACCTTTTTTCCTCAGTCATTTCTTTCTTCCTCAGCCCACACACCTCTTTCTTACCCTTTACATTTGGTTCTATATTTTTTAAATTTGAAAACAGAGTAGACGTAGAAAGGCCGAATATATTCAAGGTGTACCATGGATTGCATTGGTATTGTACATTTTATGTAATATTTATAATCAATTTAACTGGCGTATCCATTACCACTCATTTTCAACATTATTAGATCCTCAGAACTTGTTCATCTGATAACAGGATGTTTTTACTCCTTGACCGATATCGACTTATTTCTCCTCTCCTCAGAGGCAGACAACCACAATTTTCTCCCATCCTAACAATTTCCTTCTACATTAAACACTCAGCATTCTGGGTAGAAGAGGTCAACTCCATCTTCAGTTAAAGTCCCCAGTATCTTTACATTCATTCTCCCTCTTTTACTGGTAAGTGTCATGACCATGCAGTATATGTGAGGAAGTGTGAACAAAGTATCAGGTGAAAGTCTACATCTTTAAAGATTACTACAGTAAAAGACACAGTGACATTTATTGCCCACAAAATACTTTCCTTCACCTTGAACCCACATATCCCATCACTCTTCTGACTTAGTGGAAGTTCCTGTGGTTAGCCTTTAGGGCACTATCATGGCTGCCTTATTGTCTTTGATCAACTCAAAACATATACCTTTCACAGTCCTTTTGACTTTAGGGAAGGGCTGGAAGTCACACAGGGCCAGATTCATGCAATGGGGTGGACAAGGACAGACCACAATGTCTTTAGCAGACTGCTCTTGTTTTCACTGGGTGACACTGGGCAGCAGAGATAACTATATTTTTTTAAACCATACTTTGTAAAGATGTATGTAAAACAGAACTACTAGAACTGTTTCAGAAAGTAGAAAGAGCAATGGGAAAAGTGTAAAGTGAGGAGTATTTGGAGGGGGATTAATGACAGTATTTCTTTTACGTATTTAAACATTTACCTGATTTTAGTCACACCTCTGATAGTTCACCTCACAATCACAAATAGTAGATCACATATGAGACCATCTCCATGTCTAAAATTCTGTGACTCTATATTTATGATGATATCTGTTCAGACTACCAAAGCAGCTGCTAAATGTACTGTTAAAGAAGCCAAGAAAAAATGGACAGCAGTTAACAATCAAAAATAATTTTAGTGACCCTAAAAGATAAGTATCAATAGTTTAGAATATTATTCTATGTAATATTTTATTCCAAAGCCAAAAAGGAGTCCCTGCAAATGGTAGGGAATTATAGACTTAAAGTTATTTAGTAGTAATTCTATTAATAATTATACTTCAAATTGGAGAAAGTAATATTTTTATCCACATAGAATGATTCTTGGATTCCTGTTCTACATTTTATAAACAAATCTTGTGGATCTGTAATCAAAATTAACAAAGCTGAAAATCACCTTGTTTACCTGATTCCAGCACTGTGCTCCTGTAGATCTATATTCATAGTGTTTCATACATCATCTTTTAAAAAACTGCTGCCACATAACTTTGGGATATTTTAGCCCCATTTGCAGACTTCTAACTTGTGCTTAAGCAATTTATCTCTGTGCAGGTAGAAATAGGCAAAATTAGTGGTCACTTCTTAGTAACTAGTGGTGTCTTTCTCACCTTCTCCATAAATTTATTATATCATATGAATAAAAGAGGGGCATGGTGGCTAAGACAGTGAAAATAGTTCAGCACAGGCTATAGTGGTCTGGATCTCCACCAGTTGTTAGCAAGATAACTTCCCATTTTTCAATCAGTTTCCTAACCTAAACAGTAAGAACTGAATCTACCATGATGCAGATTTTTTTTCCCCAGGAAGTCAACATTTTGTCAGTAAACAACAAAATGTTTAGGGAATGGCACAATTAAATTCCTTCTACATCCCCACATGCCTATGAATGACTTAGCAGCAGAAAATAGCTTTGTTTCTCTCAACGTGGATTTAGCTTTCTCCAGGGCCAAGCAGCTGAACAAATAGTCAGATGCATTTGTGGTGCAGCAGAAGAACATGCACAGAGAAGTATTATTTAAGCAGCAGCACTGTACTGAAAGATCATTTGGGATTTTTCATTCTCATATTCTTGTGGTCCCTAAACACTGACAGCTCTGTCTCTGCACACACATCACGCTTCATGTGGGTCTGTTCCCTGCTCCCTACCAAACTCTTATGATCCATGCTTGGCTCCCCTTTCCCTCAGCACATTCTCTTTGTGACCAGTTGATTTGCATAGACATAAATCAGACCTCAGTCCATACACGGAAAAAAAAAAAATCAATGTCTTTTGTTATCTGCAGAATAAAATCTAAAGTACTTAGCTTTACTTTCACATGACTTAGGCCCAACCTATCTTTCCAATCTTTCTTCTTTCCCCACTCCCATCTCCACACCCCATCTCCACCCCAAGGAAACGTGTTCCTCTAGAACAACATTGGACTATATTTACTAATAGTCTCGATGTGCTGGGAGCTTTTACACCCATTATCTCACCTAATCCAAAGCTAACACTTCATTATTGGTTTTCAAGAGAAGTTGGGTAACTTGCCCAAGGTTCCGTAGTGATCAGGGTTGAGCAGGTGCAAGCACAGGTCTGAGAGTCCTGTTCCCATTTTGGAGGAACTACGTCCTCACTTCTTCATACATGACACTTGTCTGTCCTGAGATATCTTTTCATTTCTACTTGTTTGATCCCATTCATTCGTTATATCCTTCTAAAAATGTTATGCTTTCTGCCATCTTTAAAATTCTCTTAATGGAATTACTATTGTCTTATATGTTATGCTATGGGCATCTGTACTCATGTTTTAGACTCTGAGATCAACTTAAGTTCCTAAAGAGCAGAAGCCATGTAGACTCCACATCTGATATTTAATGCCTGAAATAGAGTAGGTGCCCTTTAAATCTATTATGTAATGAATGAATATACAAATAAAATATTTTTATCTTACTCATTATTTTCATTTAAATTTTGATCTTACAAATATAAAGCAGAATCAGTCTCTGAATGCTACACAACTCTGGAAATTGACACTGATTGAAAGAAAAGTTTCAAAAGAGCATCGTAGAAACTTCAAAAATAACTTATTTGTACTCAGAAACATTAAATTACTCATGATAAAACTGATCATTCCTAAAATAAACTGCAACCATTTTCCTGTAAATGACTAAAAAAAAAAGTCTTTCAAAGGATGCCATGAGTAAAAATAGACAATTTGTCTAGGTTGCTCAAACATTAGCCTGCTTACACTCTCAGAGAAAAATGAGCTTCCAGTCTTTCTGTGGGGATAGACTGTGATGATTTCCTGTATGAAATCACAGCTAAGCAAAGAGCAGACACATTAGAATAGATTTCACATTTTTAGTTTGGTGATGATTACAAAGGCACAAACACCTAGCTGGACCTAAGCTTTTGTAGAAAGCATTATCGTGATGCCTGTTTACCCATGGAAAGAAGGGTCTTCTCCATCTAACGTGCCAGGGAGGTAACATTTCTGCAGAATCTGTCATCTGTTTTAGGGATGGTGAGTAGGAACAAAAGCAAACTGTTTCCCATCTTGGAGGTGATGTTAGTGGAAAAGAAAGTTCCCTTTTGGTAGCAACTGTCAAACACACATCTTCCCTCATTCCTCTCTACCACGTCACCCTTCCCTGGCCCCTCTCATCTCCACCTAGTGGAGAAGCAGCAAAGGCCAGAAGCTTCCTGCCTCTCTTATGTTACTTTGAGGCCAGAGTTATTCCTAAAACATAAGATGTACTGTGATTCACCTTGGTACTTGAATCCCCAAACACCCTTACCACCTGCCGTGATGGAGTAATTCCACTTCCCCAAGATTCTTTCTCAGTTCTGAAAAGTCTCATCATCCTACCTTCTCCCAGGTACAGCTCTGTCATCGCTTCCTAATGAATGTCCTCATCAATTCACATAGACCTTTCTCTGGATAATCTTATCTGTATTGTTTTCTAGACTTGGTATGGAGTTTTTTCTCATAAATTTAAAAAGCTCTAAGTGCATAAACAATGTCCTACTTACTTTTGTATCTTGCAAAGCATCTAAGTGGGGACAAAGCCACTGATGTATTTACTGAAGGCAGAACTGAAGAACACGAGCTTCTTGCACTCAACATAAGAAATATTTAGGCATGCCTGATTTTCCTGAAATCTCTGATCTCTGAGAATAATCTAAAACAAAGAAGATTTAAGTGAAGGAGAAATGCTAGAAATACTGAAAAGCTGCCATTGTTGGGAGGTAAGACTTCCCAAATAATGGTATATCTTCCTGGTTCCAAATGTATGCATTCACTCTACTGATTCTTGATATCTCATTTAAACTTGATTTTTATACATGCTCAGCTTGTAAATAGTTTAGAAATAGAATTTCAACAGAAGCCCCTTGTGAAAGAAGTCATGAGAAAAGTTTGATGTTCTTGAAACTTTCCTTTCAGTGTTTTTGTGTCTCTCGGAATCCTTTGCAAGTGTAACATCCTCAGTGTTTCATGTTGCAGTTGAAGTAAACAAGGTCCACTGGGCACTGAGTGAACTCAAGACCACACCAGGCACAGTGGTGGAGAAGCAGCAGGAGACCACCAGCTTGATGCTGCACTCACATTTTGATGTCTTGTGTTCTGCCTCCTCTGTGAAATATAATATTCATAAGAATCGCCTAGCCAAGAAGCATGCTGTTACCTTTCCCCATATTCAACGCCCGTATGATGGCCTATAATTATTTCTGAGATTTGAGAGCTGTACATTTTCAGTTTAGAGGAGGTTGGGCTTATCCAAAGTATATTTTAATTTGTGCTAAAATATCTTTGTCAAAATAACAGCTTTCTAATTTTTTATCAAAATGTTATTACACTTATTATAATATCTCCATTAAATGAACTGCATATTTTGCCTTCTTAAATAAAATATCACCAAGTTTAAATATTACACAATTTCTCTCATATGAAAAACCCAAAGTATAGAAAAAAGGAAAATAAAAGCTAGAAGATAGGAAATAAGGAGATTTTTCTCAAATGGGAAGGGGAACAAGTGATGGAGGGCTCAGGGAGGACTGAGAAATGATGCAAAAAAAAAAAAAAGAACAGAAGAAAATAAAATGGAAAAAGAGTTTTCTTAGAGGAGAAAGGACCAAGAGAGAACAGGAAAGGGTGGGAAGGTTAGGAATGAGGGAAGGAACACTCTGCTGTGGTATGTACATGTACCAGCTCCCCACTGTTAATATCATCACTGCATACTGCAAACGTGCACTAAGTAAAAAGATGGTAATACATAGTTTTTAAACTTTTCCCTTAAAAAATAACACTAAGATGTAGTGAGGTCAAAGTAAGTTAGAATTAGACCGTCATATATACCATCCCCCAGAAGAGCATTAAAAAGAGAAACTGTTAAATTCAAAACTGATGATCAAAGTTTATTGTTCATTTCTAAGAACAGTATTATGAAGTCTATTTATCGAGTCATTTTTTGTTACTCAATACATTCTTGTTTGCTGTTAATCTTGTTACTTAGTGAACTCCTCCTTTTAGCTTCTCAACATCACTTGATTGTGCCTAACTCCTTATTGTTTTATGCTTGACTACTTTCTTGATTTTAATGAAAACATTAAGGAACAGTTAACACTCTGAGTATATAGTTTTGGCTTTGAAGTATGAATAAATAGTCATAGTCAGTCATGAATAAATAATTATAATCTTTATGATGTAATATTATGCAACATGTAAAGTACTTTTAAATGATTTTTATCGCAGGAAGAAAAAGCCCACAAAAAATTGTTAAGTAAGCTAGAAGTTTTAAACCATTTTATCCCACGTGATAATATTTTTAAGTGTGCTCTTGTGCTTAAAATATACTTCAATGATATTCATCACTGCTTATCTCCAAATGGTGGAATTATAGCTCTATTTGTTTTTTTTCTTCTGCCTTCATAATTTTCAGTTTTTCTAAAAAAACAAAAAAACATGGTTCATCATTATATAGTCATTTAAGAAAAAATTTCTATTTTCTAATATTCTACCAATTCTCTAAAAATTCACTGAAATAGTTAACATGTGTGGCAAATGCTTACAATATGGCAATAAGGCTAAAAACAATATTAATTGTGCAATATAATCTTATCTCTGTATAAACATAAACTACACACATCTGTACAATTCTGTAGGCAAAAGAAAAGAGATCCATAGAAAAATACAAAGTTCTGCAATATAGATGAAGAACTGAGGATCGACTTGATTTTGTTAGTATTCTTCATCAGTTTTTTGCAGTGAAATAAAGTTGATTTTGCAAGAAGTAATGCCTGGCATTTCCTGTCAAGGCCTGTGCTATGCCAAGTGATTCTTAAGGAACATTTTGTCATCATAAGACTCCTCAAATCAGAAACTCCGAAGACTCTTCACTGTGCAAGAAATGTAGTTTGAAATCTTTGACCTGATCCTTCCCATTACCATTTCCATCTACTGAGCATCTCTCTACACTTTCTACCACATCAAATGTCAAATTCAACCTGCTACTTACTGGAAGTACCTACCTCCTCTTGTTATGTATCAAAATATGATCAAACTTTCCTTTGTCCTTTTTACTTCCTCCTTTGGAAAAGCAATGTGCTTTTATATGTGTGAAGTCCTTTAGCTGTACAGCATTCAGTTACAGTTACTTGTGCTATTATTATATATTAAACATCAAAATAAATTAATTCCAACAAAATTTACTATGTGCATTTTCTATCCCTGGCAGGACCAATAACAATATGATTCCTTCCTCTTCCTCTTCCTTTTCCTACTAATGAAGAAGGGTGAGTAGCTCTCTCAAAGATGAGTGGAACAATTTTCTAACATTCGATAAGACTCCTCCATTGAGTTAAAGATCTGTCAGGACACCTGAGGTATGTCTTAGAAAGTCTCAAAGTCATGGGGTAGCACAGGTCAAAGACTAGCTAATGGCTTGTCACATTAACTGTTAAGAATGTGGCACCTCAGAGCCTGCATTTGAGTACTACTGTGTACCTGTGTGATTGCAAGCCTTGCTAAGCAGCCCTCTGTTCCTCTGTTAAGTTCAAGAACTCATGGTAAGGACAACTCTACTGTCTTTGTTGTCTTGCACTACCTTCTACTTTCCAGCACTAGTACCTTTGCAGAGGGCAGGAACATTAATATACTTGTTCAGAACCCAAGGCTGTCAGACATAGAGGCAATATCTTAAAATCAAATTTCAAGACTTTTTGGGGGGTTATTTTTGGCATCTTTTTCAGGAAATTGCCCACACCTTGCTTTGCTATAGCCTCTATTCAAGCTAAAGCCAGTAAATGCTAGGTGTAAGCCTCAGGCCTAAGCTGTATTCTCTGTTGCTATTTCCTAAGAGTTCTCATTTATGAGCTTTCCAGACAATAATATCAGCACTTTCTTTCCTGTTTGGCTGCTGGTTCTTTGGTGAATATATGCTCCTTGGCTGGGAAGTCCGGAGAGCAGGAGGAATGAGTGTCAGATCTGGGCATCAGACCAGACGCACCCTGAGCCACACCCAGAATACTTCATTGCATTTTTCAATAGAATTACAGAAAAGAATGCATGTAAGATGCTTAGCACAATTTCTGGCACATAGTCCACACTCAATTAATGTTAATTATTGTTAATAATACACAGAGATCACAGACATTTCCATTTGTCCGTATGTATCTGAGCAAAGTGCTACCTAGTCTGGAAACAATGTGCTCTAAGTCTACACTTCTGAAGGTATGATTAATGGAAAGAGGAACAAAATTAGTATCTTGTACTTATTATAAATTTATTTATGTATTATCTTTTTGGTTTAGTAAAAAAAAACTTTTTTCCTTAAAACTGATCACTTTCTTTTCCAGGAGTGTCCACTGTGAAATAATTCTAGTCGTGATGGCTTTAGTCCTGGGCCTTTAAATCACCAACAATGGTGACAATTTTCTCCATGAGTTACCAAAGCAGAATATGAAATGCAATTTCCAAATAGTTTTCTTTTCTGTATTAAAAATTGCTTCTAGATTTCTTCTTTCAAGTCTCAGAGAAAGGTCTGATGAAAGCAAGTCTGTGGGGGAGTCCAGGAGCTGCAGAGGAGAGTAGACAGCCACAGTCCCTGCTGCTGGGATTGTACAGGGGGCTCCAGGAAGCACTGTTGTTTAACATGCACCATTTATTTTTCTCATTTGAGCTTTTCAAATCCTCTCAGCTATTTTCATGTCTTGAACCTCATGCTCAATGTCTAAAGAATGGCAAGGGAGGCATGTCTATGGCTGTATGAATAACCAAGGAAAGAGAACAAAGGAGTCACCCAAAGTGTCTGTGAAACTACAAAAAATGAACTAAAGCACCGACTTTACCAACTCTATCCCACATGGATCATGTGAACATTTCTAAATACTGCTCAGGGACCCTTTGGAGGCACAGAGACCCTGTAGCAATGTGGTTTTGCTCATACCTTCTTATGTATCTATATTACTCAGTAAACTGATTTGGAATCAGCTTACTTGAATAGCCCTGCTTCCACATTTGACCCTTCCTGACCTTGAAATTGACCTCTTCAGTGTCTAAGCTCAGAGCTCTTCTCAGTAAAATAGGGATCTCACAATGTTGCTTTTTGTTACCTATGGAACTGTCTGATCCTTGATGACTTGGATAAATTATTCTACATTCAACCTACAACAATCAGACACTCAAGTTTTCTACACTAAAGTACCAGAAAAAGAAAGGAGGAGGAAGACATGATCTTTCAATTCCAGGATATTATACGTAAGGGAAGGTAACAAATAGACAATTTAAATCAAACACAACTGTGTGCAGAGGATACTGTGAAAAAGTCAAGAGAGGAGTGAAGCAATTGTAGTCTGAAGACATTAGATATAATTCTTTAAAGATATAGTTCAAATGGATTCTCACTGCTGTATCAGATTGCTCATTTGACTTGTTCCTGAAGTTTGTGAAGTTTAGCGAGTCGTTTTGCTAATAGCCTTCCTGGCCTGAATAGAATTAGGGGAGCACAGCTCGCTGGGAGGCAGTGGCCATAGAAATATGCCCAAGAGTCAAAAGCAGCCCACTGGAGGGCTGCGGGCCAGCGCTGAGCCTGCTCCAGCTCTGTGCACGTGGAGAACAGGATCAGCACTGGGTGAAAGACAAGAAGGAAGGACGGTGTCAGCAAAGGTCTGGATGCCACTTATCAGTCGTGACGACAGCTGCCAGGGCTGCGAGGGCTGCAGAGCACGAGGGCAGCCGCTGGCTTGGATTGGGACACATTCCCGAGACTTTGCGTCACACATCCAAGATGGGGGTCCTTGTCATCTAAGCTCACTGCTTTGCTCAGCCTCAGTGAATGTGTGCTTTCCAGGCTGTATCTGTTTTCCTCCCGGAGAGGCTTACTCATCGTGCCTCCGGGCCAGGCTGCCCACACCAGGTGAAGCTTCTGTCTCCCCCAGGGTCAGAGGGTCTCCACCCTCAGGTCACGCAGCACACAAGCGCCACAGTAGTTTTACTGGAAAGTGGACAGAGCTCTACAGCATGTCTCTGCCATCCCGTGAGGCTCACACCTCACATCTTCTCTGTGCACGGTTAGTGGAGCAGCAAAGCGCGGTGGGCAGAGAGCTGCGGATGAATCACATTACCCGTACAGAAGTGGTTGTTCACTTAGGTAGAAACTACTAGTTCCTTCCTAGAGTGCTGCTCACGCTCCCAAGCTTTTAAGAGTCACTCGGAGAGCCATGCTTAGAAATAGATATTTTTAACACAGCATTTCAGGCGACAGAGCAGAGACACACAGCGTCTGGTAAGTTGCCTAGAGTCACTCAGTGATGAAGTCAGACGGGAAACCCCACGGGAATCAAAGCCACTTAGAAGCCCATGCTCTGAGACTCTCATCTAGAAAATAAGAATGGTAGTGTCTGAGGTGCCTCCTTCAAAGCTGTGTGCTTTGGGAGAGAATTATTTCATTTCTTCAACTGCAACAATCATTTATATTCTACCACTCATGACATCTTCTTTTTCTGGCCTACATTAGATGCCCAAATTGACTAAATCGAATTGAACATAATTTCCAATCTTCCATTTTCTTCAACTCTAAAAATAATAACGGCCTCAACATCGTCAGTATCAAGAGCTTGCTAGGAGACTCAAATATAAACTTGTGTTTGGAAACAGTTTTTTGAAATGTATGATTATAGTAGATACCAACTAAAGCATGTACTATAACATATACAGAAATTACAACAAATAAACTCCCAGTACCTACATGGATTCAAGTTCACTTCTCTTGCTATTGATTTCTATTAAATTCTCTCATAGTTAAATAAAAGATGATTCATGGCTTCAGTCCATTTCTACTTACTGAAATTTGACTTATGGCCATCATTTCATGATGAATATTCTAGTAAAATTCTGCTCGGGCTGGGAAAATATGGAATATCTATGATTGCAATACTAACAGTACCAAATATTACAGTAGTGAGTTCATGAATTCATTTTCTCACACAAGTTCATAATGAGAGTAAGAGTTTTCAATTTTTCTGTTTTAGTTACCAGTAATAAAGAATGCATAATGGTACAGGATTTACTAACATTGGAAATCAACTTGATCTAAAGGATGCTATTAAATGTCTATTTTCTGAAAATGTAACACTTTTTTGTTTGTCACAACCTTGACTATTTTAGAGTATTTGGTATGGGCCGGGGATTTGGCTCAGTGGTTCTGGTGCCTGTCTTGCAAGCACAAGGACGCAGGTTCGATCCCCTGTAACCACCAGTATCACATACCACAGTGCCGGGCATGGTGGCTCACCCCTATAATCCCAGCAATCAGGAGGCAAATCACTGTGATGTGAGTTTGAGGCTGAGCTCAGGGCCAGCCTGAACTACAAAGCGAAACCTTGTCTCAAAAAAAAAAAAAAAAAAAATATTTGGTATATATTCCATAACATGCCACTGAGTAGATGTTTGCCATTCTTTTATAATTATACAATCATAATAGATCTTGAAGGAAGAGGACCATAGAAGTTGTATGGTACTTATCTCCATATATCAGGGCAAACAGTAATATGATTTACTTCTATTGATATTAACTGTGGTCAATTGGGTAATTTTTGTCTACAAAGTATAAAATATATTAAAGTTAGTCTTTCCTTTCCATATTTTTTACCTAAGGGAAATTTCTAAGAATATTCTACACTCAAGAGAGAAAACTAAGCTTCAGATCCTAATAAAAGAAGTATCAACATAGGTTTCAGAGGTTTTTTTCATAAAGTTGTTTCATTTCTCCATATTTGTATTGGCTTCATAATTTACACATATTAGTATATCAGCATATTTAATTCATGCTGTGAGAAATAATCCAATACTGAATTCTTTAGTTAATTGTTAAAGTGATTCTAGCTTTGCCTATTACAGCCCTTTTATACTAGTTTCCATCTCCCTTTGACATTGCCCATTCTTTTGCTTTTCGAATACTTCTATATTAATCACTTTTTTTCTTTAGTGGGTTGAAATACCCAACACCTGCAGTTTGAAGGATAAGGGGGTTTTTTTGACTAATGATTTCAAAGGGTTCAGTCTACACATGCCAAGTAGCTCTCATGCAACACCAATATGGTGGAAGAGTGGAAGAACACGTAAGAGGAAAGTTGTCTATTTCTGCCACGAAGCAAAGAAAAAGAAGAGAGGAGCCTGGGACAAGAATATGCCACTCTGGGTCACATCCTCAGGGACCTTCCTCCTTGAAACTCTTATCAGCACTCTGCACTGTGAAGTAGACAATAGGTAAATCCATTGATGAGTATAACATCCCTTGACCCAATCATCTTCCAAAAAATCACATGTGAACACATGAGACTTGGGGTGGGGGCATTTATGTCTAAATAATAAGAATTCCTTACTCCAGGGCAGTGCACTGTACTCCAGGTTCATTCTATGTTTTCCAAGTTTCACAGCTGAAATCACTATTTTATTTTAAAAGACTAGGTGTCATTTTTATGTAGATCCAAGTTTCTAATCTATATCATTTTACTTTTGACTGGAGATTTTTTTTCAATATTCTTCATATTCAAACAACGCTGATAAAAAGTTTTCTTACTTTTTCTTTGCCTCAAAAACCTTATTTTCCCCATGTTATTTAAAGCAACTTTTCCCAGAAAGAGACTATTGAATTGGTGGTTATTTTATTTTATTTTAATATTAAAAATATCATGACACTCTCTTTATTCACACATTTTCTGATAATGAGTCTGCTGTAAACCTTGCCATTGTTCCTTTATAAATAACTTTCTCTTAAGTTCTGAGTTCTTTCAGAATGTTGTCTCCATCTTTACTCTTCTGAAGTTTGAATATATATATATATGTATATATATATATATTCCTATTATATATATACATTATATATTTCACATATATTATATATTTATGCAAATAATTTATGTATAATAAAGAAATATATATATTTCTTTTCATTCTTTTATTTCTGGTGTTACAGAGGGAAATAATTATTGGAATTATTCTATCTCTCTCTCTCTCTCTCTCTCCCTGCTATATTTTCTTCTGCACCTTTTTCTGTTGCACCATTTTTGATTTCTAGAAATTCCTTTTGATGCAGTGTTTTCATCTTCCTGTCTATATTGCCTTCAGCCTTCTGTCTAGGAATATTATCTACTTTTCCCTTACATATCTTAACACATTAATCAAACCTCTTTTAAAGTTTTGTGCAATAATTTCAATATCTGTGTCATATCTGAGAGTGGATCAGAGCTGAGAATGACTATATATTGAGGTGGTGTGTTTCTTGCCTTTCGGCGTGTTCTGAAAGCTGGATATATTTTATTAGCTAATGGAGACTGAAGCAAACAGGCCTCTCGTCTGAGGATTTAGGTTAATCTGACTAGGAGTTGGGCTGTGTTTAATGTAGGCTGTTCTCTAAGTGCCAGAAGATTCAAATTCCTTTAAGACCCCTGTTTTTGTCTCTCTTTTTGACTTTAGGTCTCCTTAAGCACTTCCCTTCAAAGAAAGTCTGCAACTTGCAGCTCTTTTAGCTTTAATCCACGTGATTATACTGGAACCCATGGTGTGGGGTAAAGTGTGTGGGAGGGAGAGTGTTCTGTAATCCTTTGATTAAATCTCAGTTCTCAGGAGAGCCTATGTCTCATGATTCTGACCTTCACAAATGCTTCTCCAGTGTCTGTACTCCATCCTATATTTGCCTCCTAAGCTGAAGAATTTCTAACTACTCTCCTAACACCCTAGGACCTTTTGAGTATAGTCTACTGTTTTTCTGTCATAAGTCAAAAAGCCTAGAAGACAATGGAGTAGCTGGTGTAAGATGAGCTGAGATAAGACTCTGGAAATCTTTTTTCTTTTGATAAAAGACCCCTTACTGTAAAGTGTCTGGAAGTGTTTCCCAGTTATTATCATCAGGAATCAAATTACATTTACATTAAAAAATACAATGGGCCTTAATTTCCCATTCTTAGAAATATAACCTTATTTATAAACAGAGTATTGGCAGATTTAATCACAGGAAGACAAGGCGATTAAGGAATGCATTAATCCAGTGTAACTCCTGTCCTTACAAAAATAAGGAAATTTTAGTCTACATACTTCGGAGAGAATGCTGTGTGTGAAAGAAATATGGACCAGATGGCATCCACAAGACAAGGAACACCAGGACCGGGGATTATAGCTCAGTGGTTCAGGCGCCTGTCTTGCAAGCACAAGGGCCCACGTTCGATCCTCAGTAACCACATAACAATACTGGGCACGGAGACTCACGCCCAGCAGCAACCAGTACCACATTCCACAGTGCGGGGCGTGGTGCCTCACGCCTGTAATCCCAGCACTCGGGAGGCAGAGGCAGGAGGATTGCTGTGATGTGAGTTAGAGGCTGAGCTCAGGGCCAGCCTGAACTACAAAGCGAGATTCTGTCTCAAAAAAACCAAAACAAACAAACAAACAAAAAAACTGAAGTTCCTGTGTGGCTTCCTGCTGCTCAGGAGTGAGCTGTGATATGAATTCAGTCCATAATCCTCCAGAAGTCTATACCTGGTGAACTACATTAGCCAGACGTTTGGCACAAAGGTCTTCATATTTAATGGCCTTGTGCATTTCTCCTTCTGCAATTATACTGAATATTTTGGGCAGATTGGTATTGTTTGGGCCAAGAACAATTGGATGATTACGTTCAGTCAGGTCACACAGATAACTGAAAGTCTGAACAGCTTCTTCTTTGTCTTCGTGTAGTGGAAGCCAAGACAACCAGTGTGGCAGGACTTCTTCAACGTTTACACAGTTAGGGTTGAATTTCATAATTTTCCCTACTGCTGAGATGCAGTTCTCAGTAGCATTGACATTTCCTTTGGTCTTAAAATCTCCAGACTGAATAACTCTAACAAGTAGCGGAAGAGCTTCTGTACAGAAAGGGTGGTAGGTGTCTCGTCCATATTGCGCCATGACACCCAGGCCATACACAGCCGCTTGCCTGACTTCTGGGCTGTTGTCACATACATACTGCAGCATCAGCCTTAGGAAATATTCTGCATACTTAAATGAGGCTGGACTACAGTGTTCTATGACATCATCAAAGATGCACAACCCCCACTGCCTGTCTGGCCATGGTCTATGTGGACAAATTAGGTTGACAATTAATGGAAGCAGCTGTTCAAACCATGGTAACACCTTTTCCTTGTAGCTACTGAATATCGAGTGTAAAATATCTGACACTTTGGTCCATATATAAAACTAACTCCAAATAAACATTTACCCTTTTGTTTAGGTTTCTTTGTTTTGTTTTTGAGAAGAGAGCAGTAGTGCTGTGTGTAGACCATTCTTCTGGAGAGCCACGAGCAGGAAGAGCAGCCCTGTGTGCAGAGTGGAGCTGCCCCGGGCTCCTCTGACACCGCTGGTGGAGTCTACGTAAGCCCTGAAGTAGCACTGAAGAGTATTTTTCTATTGGTGTATCCCACCCATGTGAAGGGGGTGCCGAGTTTTTCTCATTAGACATAAGAAAAATGAGGGTGGACAGATTTACCATCACTTGTAGATGCGTGTTCAAACAAGTGGCGGTACCCCTAGTGTTCAGTCTGTTAATTGGAGTGTGAGTCTCTACGGGGTACAGAGAAACCTGCCTCGCAAACCAGTAGGTACAAAAATGGAGACAAACTGATGCCGAACAGTGAGCACAAGGGGGTCACAGTAGCTGTTACTTTGGGTCCTTTTCCCCAAAAGGCTTACATGGTGACTCAGTGGGGACTCCTCAGCCCCCAGCCCCTGAAGGTGAAGTGTTGGCATGCCTGGCAGTGCTCTCATTCACTCCTCAATAAACCACGTGAAACACAGAAAGAAGCTTGTGTAAAAACTCAGTGCTGTCTGGCTTTGATTCATTTCATGTTTAATATATGATGAACTAATATTTTTTTAAGGTAATAGCTGTGGCTCTGACTGTCTTTTTCACCCACTTCCTTTGTGCAATTCAACCTTAAAAGCAAATAGTTTCTACTGTTTTCCCTGTTGAAGCTAAGTTATGAGACGTCTCTTCTGTTCACAATTGGTGTGCTTCTTAGGGTCGCAAATTTCAACCAGTAGCTTTATTTTTATTTATTTTTTTAAAACTAGGATTCCTCTGGTTAAAGCAAAAAGATTTGGCTGAGTTTTTTCCTTGCAAACTGTAACTGCTATAGAGTCATACACAACCTCTGAACTTCCAATTTTGCAGTAAAAATTATGGCTAAAATTATTCACTGAAAATTTCAGTAAAATGTGTGAATGTTTTTTTCTTTATGTAATAACAACATAGCAGTAAATGACTTGCTGTTGTTTCTTTAGTTTTTCTAAGGGATCCTAATAGATTTCTGTTGAAAACTTCAGTGTTAACCTTTTTATAGTTTGTACTAAATTTAACCATGATATAAAAATGAATTTTATGCCTAGACCAGAATTTAAAATTAAAGGTTTTTTTCTTAAAAAAAAATAGCAGATATAGGTATAGCCAGGAATAAGGTTGTTTTTTCTCTTAGTCATGTCACCAGGCAATACCTTTCTACCTGTCAGAAGTTAATATGGCTGTGGGATTGAATTCTGGCAAATGGAAGATAGGCAAAAGGGATGTGTCACTTCCAGATTGGCCCATTAAATTTCAAAAGGTAATCCTGGACTCCGTTTTGTCCTATTTCAATGACAAGAAATACAGTACGGTGGAGACACACAATGAACACAGCTTAAGTTTCTGGAAGACCAGATGAATGATCATATGCTTGAATTTTATATAACAGAAAAAGAAACTTTCATTCTGCTAACCATTGAGATTTGGGGGTATTGCTCTACAGCTCTCCCATGATGACAAACTCAGCCAAATTAAACAACAGTGTTACAGATCCAAAATTCTTTACAACTATGAGCATGTGTTGTAATGGAAGACTGAGCCCAGAAACCAATTACCTCTAGAGCCTTGGGGAAATAACCTAATCTCTTTTATATTTGGTTCATCATTGGTGAAATAGGAAAATATCATTCACACCAGAGGGCTGTTGAAAAGACTCTCTTCAGCTTGGATAATGCCTTAACTATCCTTTAAACAGATCTACAGAGGTAATAAACTAACAGGCTAAGTAAAAATGCTTGTGTGAGAAGAAGCATCAGTCAGAGTGAGGGCACAGATCTCATGCACAAAGCCCACTTCAAAGGAAATGACGCACTCCTGGGTTCTTTCTACTTACATCCCTATTGGAGAAAAAAAGTTATTCTGGCTGATAATCTTTAATCTTCTAGAAGTACTTTAGTTTAGAAATGACATCACACAGCATGAGTGATTTTTCCAGGAAATGGCGCAGGTTGCAAACACAAAGCCAACTCTTGGCACACGGGTGATGGAGTACAGTGCACTGCATCTAAAAGTCACGAGCACTGATTCCATGGTAACTATGGCAAGCAAATAATGTTTGCAAAAGATCTACGACAGCCAGGGAAATAAGTAAAAACAGCCTCCAAACCCAGGCTGCTACTGCTTGTCTTGGGTGATACCAATTTGAAAAGAATGCACTAGTGCAGTGGCCACAAGAGATACTTGAAGTAGAATTTTTCTTAGGACAAATATTCCTTAGTAGCAAGAAGAGATAGGAGAGTGAATGGCTTCCAATTTACTATAATAGAAAAAGAGGCTTGTGAGTGCAGAAATTAAAGGGGCAGTAACGTAACCCGAGGGGAGGACTGACAAGCCTCAAACTGGTGACACCTGAGACCCTTGCTATTGTGAACTGAATTTACTTCTTGTTGATGAGCTGGTCTGTGTTCCATCAAAATGCCCACAAATGAGTCCCGTGTTCCCTGTCTTAGTGAGACCGTGTATAACAATAAATTTCCAACTAAAATGGGCTTGAGAAAAAAAATGAGGATGAAACTCATACAATTGGACAGCTCCTGTGTAACATACTAGAAGGAAGGAGTTTGATTTGCAGGTTAATGTAATTCACTGTGGTTTTTCTTAATTTCTCAGTTCTGCATTGTCTGTATTTTGAGGCAAACTATAATTTGTGGACAAAATGATAAGAAACAATTGCAGATTTATATATATTTACATCAGTATCAATATAATCAATATGGACATAATCTGCCTTCCTTCTGAATAATGTATTATTACCATTTCTTGCAGAACTAATATAAAAATGTACTGTAGGCTTTATTTTTACTATTTAATTTACCTAAAAGAAGGGATTAAAATATTGGAAAAAGTCAGGAGTAATTGGCCAAGACAGGTAAACACAATTATATCAATAATCACATCAAATACAAGAGAATTAAACATTTTTATTAAAAACAGAGACTTCAGCTGAGTCTGACCACCAACGAGATATCTCTATCCTTTATAGCTTAGGGCCCTAAGTTTTCATTATGTTAGGCTATCTACTCATATTGACCATAGTTAGAGTTTAAATGTCCTCATTTATTATTTTCTTTGAAAATCATAATAAACATTTATATTACCATGCTATTTAACAAACTTGAAACATGAATTTAATAAAAGAGAACCACAGTTTTACTTTTTTTGCAGATCTTTTCACTATCAACTTTATTCAGGACAGCTGAAGTCTTATCCATTTCTTCATTCAATATATACCAGTGCTGACTTTCTGGAAATGTTTAAAGAAAATGTGCAACACCTACATTTATAGTTAGAACAAGAATGTTGTTGCAGACATCTGGAAAGAATCAAGGGACCTCAGAAGTCTTGATGTTACACTGAGAGCACTCTGCCTTAGGAGATGGTAGAACAAAAAATCTTGTGTGTACCTGGCCCACATCTTCTATCTCCTATAGACTGTCATCTGAGAGAGGAAAAAATACAATAATCATTTTTGAAAAACAGTATCATTGCAGCTATAGGTCAGAGACATTTAATATCTCAAATAGCACATGTACGATCAGTAAATGAATCCATTCATCATGAATCATGTTTTAGGAAGGACACAACAGTGGACTGAAGACTTCTCCCCAGAACATGTGTATTAAGACCCTAAACCCAACATAATGGTATTAAGAGGAGAGACATTGCTAAGCAACTAGATTGTGAAGCCTGAGCCCTCATGAATGGGGTTAGTGCTCATCTAAGAAAAGACCAGAGAAGTTTCTGGGCTCTTCCTACCCCATGAGGCTCCAAGGAGAAGATAAGAGTCACAACCCTGAACAGGACCCTTTCCAGAACCCAACTGAGCCGACCTCTTGACATCAGACTGCAGGTTCTAGAAAAGTGAGGGAGATGTTCTATTGATTGTAAATAACTGAGGCAGTGACAGTGTGTCACAATATCCTGACCCACACTGGTAAGTGCAAGGAACTGCAAATATCATTTTATCTACTCTAAAAATGTCACTAAAGAAACTATGCCTAGGTATTAACCTTTCCTAAATGTGGACACTATGTATTCAATGGTTAGTATGATTATTTTATCTATGCCTTTTAATTTTTTAAAATTCAAATCTTTATTAGTATATTATGAATACATGTCATCATCACATTCAATATTGAGTTTGTACAGAATATGACATGACTCGAGTCTCATTTTTTTCCCTTCCCCGGCCCACCATACAACCCCCACCCCCTACACACATAAGCTTTCTTTTTTATTACTATCACATTCTTTTTTCCTTTTGTTATCTACCCTTACACTACCCTGTTTCCTTTTAAATATTTTCTATTTCACAATATCAATTATATATATTAGAACTCAGATACATCTTCATTTTCTCATACCAGAAAAAAGATATGATATTTACACATCTGTGACTTATTTATTTCACTTATGAGGATGTCTTGATTGTACATCCATGTGGGTATGATTTTTTTTTTTTTTGGTTTTTTAGGGGGGTTTTTTTGAGACAGGGTCTCATTTTGTGGTTCAGGCTGGCCCTGAGCTCAGCCTCCAACTCACATCACAGCAATTCTCCTGCCTCTGCCTCCCGAGTGCTGGGATGACAGGCGTGAGGCACCACGCCCGGCACTGTAGTATGTGGTACTGATTGCTGCTAGGTGTGAGTCTCCACACCCGGTATTGTTATGTGGTTACTGAGGATTGAACCTGGGCCCGTGTGCTTGCAAGACAGGCACTGGAACCACTAAGCTATATCCCCGGCCTCATTTGGGTATGATTTTTAAAAACTGTTTTCCAGGATGGATAACACAAACCAACCAAATCTGTGTTTATTTCACCCTTCATTATATCTCAATAAAGAGAGATAAAGTTCTCAGTTTATTTTTACAATTATGATATAATTAATCCATATTAAATATGTAATTCTAAAATTCTACCATGGATTTTGAAAGAAATTAATTTTAAAAATACACGTGAAGGCTCAGAGGCACCTTGCCTGCTTGGCAAGTGCAAAATCCTCAATTGATTCTCTGGTAACAAACGCACACACACACACACACACACACACACAAAATACAGTTGAATTTGCATCTGTATATTTGTAAGTATATAAAAGGTCTTTTGCACACTATTTTGTTGATATTAAACCTTTTAAGCAAGAACTATATTTTCTTCAGATTAACATATTATCATGTTTTTATGATGTCATGCATTTACTTGTACATCAGTTGTTAAATGGAAGATTTCAAAATAATTATCAGTTGATAGTAATCATTTACATGGTGTATTTATTTAAAATTATAAATTGCTTTAACACCCATTCTTTTCCAGAATAGTAACAATTTTCCTATTTATTAGGCAGTGCAAGAATGACTAATTTAGGAGCTGGAGATTTAGCTCAGGAGTGCTGTGCATGCTTTGCAAGCCCAGGGTCCTGAGTTAGATCCCTGGTACCAGAAAAAAAATTCACAAGAATAACTAAGATTTTTAAATATGTTGTTGAAACATAGATGTTAAATAATATGCCCAAAGCCACACAGTAAGTTAATGAACCTACTTAAATGTCAAATGGTTGCTGCATTTTAAACTTTCTTCTCACACCTCTTTATTTGGAATATCCCGTTATAATTTCTTTCCCTTTCCGCTGACCAAGACAAGACTGCAGACCACACCAAACCAGTCACTGGCAGAGGGAATGTAAACATAATCTTCTCTCTTAAGCAATCAAGATCTGTCTTCCGGGTCTGGAGCAAGCACATTGCTGCGACTCAAACCAAAGTCATTCTCAAGAAAGACTGAAAAGGCTGTATGTGTCTCCTCCACAATAATCAGAATATGTTTTTATTGTGTTCACTTTACCCACTTGTTTTTTGTCTTTTGATCAGTACAAGTTGGCATGTTGGTAAAGATAACATTCTTTGTGGAGAGGTGGTACCTGTGGGTCACACCTCAGCTCTACGTTCCTCTTCCTATTATCTTTACTTTGTCCCCTTTATTATCTATTTTATTTTGCTCTTTATTTATATTTTTTGAGTAAATGGTACAAGGTAGATAAAAAGTTCTCTGATACAGATACTACCCTTTACATAGCCGTGAGGAGAGAATCTCCATAATTCTCTTCCTTTTGATTTTGTGCAACTGTCTTCAGTGCCTTCAGCATACACCATTTGTAGGAAAACAGAGAGAGAGAGAGAGAGAGAGAGATCTTGCTGTGCAGCTAGAATATTAAATAAGCACCATTACACTAACTAAACTCAGTTTAATTTATCTTCCTCACTGTAAGTTCTTTACACACAAAATGCAACTTAGTTTTTCATGATTCTGTTCCTTGAACTTAAGCCAATGCTTCATCCATAATATACACTCAGTGTGCTGCCTACATTATCAAATCTTGTTATTGCACACAATTTCTTATCATTGATCTCTCCTAGTCTTCACTCACCCTTCTCTAGACACAAAGCTTTATTTCCCAATAAAGTTTCAGAGTCAAGAGTTATAGAGCACTGATTTTTGTGCCAAGAGTTCATATCAGAGCTTTATTTATATAAATATTATTTAACTAATAGTATTCAATTAATCAGAATAATCATCCATAAAAGCCACAGCCTTGTCCAAACTAGAAGGCATGAGATCACTCAATTCGGTGCAATCTCAAACCTACAGCAAGCAATTCTAGAGAGAGGAAAACAAAGCAAAACACTCTTCCCCAAATGCTACATGTATGTTAGTATCCTCCTGAACAGGTGGCCTCGGAGAGAGACGCGTGTTATTGGGCATCAATCTCTAAATCCTGGAACCCAACCCTCCACTGAGTGGTTTGTATCTAGGGAACTCACTGGGCCAAGCAGAGTTACCTCACACAAGACACGGGACACCCGTGCCTGCGGAAAGTCCCCTGAAGTCACCGGAACATAGACCAGAGCGTGTGTCTGTGGATATAAATATAAAATGCTTCACTCGCTTCAGCCCCCGGGTCTGACCTCAGTTGCTGGTGCTGCCTTGGCTGGGTTTGGAGGTGGAGGAAAGAACACTTAGACGAGCCGATGTTTTGACGTTCAGGAGGGACGTGCTTACCCAGAATATGGTCGAAGCCCAGAGGAAGTCATTCTGCCTTCTCTGGTCTCTTTCTCACCAAAGTTCTCAACACTGTGCTATGGATTTACCTCTTTGTTTTTCTCTAGCATGATTATTTCTCATTTAAAAAAAAATCATGTTCTCAGTACTGCATTTAAAAATACGATAGAAAAATGAAATGATTGTTAATCTCTACCCCATGGTACAATCATTTTAACATTTTAAGAAAAGTCTCCCTAGGTTTGTCCCTTTTTCTTTTAAAAACTGAATTTTACCTCTAGCTCTGGTTCTGGATTTAAAAGCAGCAGTACAGACAAATGGCTATTCTATATCTAGGGTGAGTATTGTATCTAAAAATAAAGACACTCGACTCTCATTTTCAAAAGTAAAATTGATTTTAAAAAATTTAAGTATTCCATTTATATGCATTAAAACAAGGAGAAGATTTATGTAGCTTAATTTCTGAACTCAAAAACCCCAACTGTGTGATTATCATTTGAGTATAGTCACTAAACTTTGTTTTATTTTTATATGTTTCTTATGTCATGATACCATTGTGTTTTTGTTGTTGTTATTGATATTTTTATTTGACAAAATAAAAAAATCTCACTATGTACTTCAGGATGGCCTCAAACTCACTATGCAGCCCAAGTTGGCCACTGACTCCTGGAGACTAGCCTGCCTCTGCCTCCTGAGTGCTGAGATTACAGGTATTCACCACCATGCCTGCCATGACACTGATGTTTTGAGAGAATATATTTTATTGATGATTTGTTTTTCCATTTTTTCAGAGATAATCTGAAATATTTAGTACAATTTGCATTCTACATTTAAACAACTTGTAGTTACTGACAGTTTCTATTTAATCTTCTCTGTCAACCGCTTTTTATTGAGAAAATACTGTCAACTGTGGTTGAAATATTGGACAGGCTTAATGCAAAAATCAGTAAAGAAAAGCTATTCTCTACTCCAATATTATTTTGTATAAAACAAGCAAATATTTCAGCCCAAATCACCTCACAAATATTGTCTTTTGGTTCTACTTACAATCCTTCTTCAACAAATACCTTTGTAAGTCAAAATTCAGCAAATAAATTCTTGTTTTCATTTATTTGAAAAGATCACCAAGCTTAGTTTATATGGAGTAAAACTATCATTTTATTTCATGGTAAAAACAGAATGTAATTTATCCAATGTAAACAGAAGACTCACTAAAATAACTCTCCACAACTTTACATATTTCAAAGCACAGCTGAATAATTTCCAATTTATTTACATAGTTGGAACTTTAATCATTTGTTTCGGTTCTCTCTCTTCCAAGGGATATATTTCAACCGTTTGTAGATTTTACTTAAATAATTACATTTCTCTAAAATTTCGAAGTCAAAGCCATTGTCACTTTACTTATTAGTCAGATTAAAAAACTTCCAACTGATTTTAAATAAAATATAAACAGGAATCATAAGAGCCATTTACCAGAAGTTCAGTGCCATTGCATGTTATGTCAGTTTATTTACATAGAAACTCTTAGAAGTTCAAATACTTAAAAAAATCAATGCATAAGAAATGGAGCAGAAAGAAAGGGCTCCTATTTCCATAATACAGCACTGTATATATTTCATTTCAGATTCATATGATGCTGTCAAAATGCTGTTTCTATTCTTAACATAATTATCAAGAGGTGGCCAGATGTCCATGTTTTCCATCATTGGCCGGAGTGTGGCAAACCTATCTGTGCCACCTCTGGCCCGTCCACCTTCTGGAAACATTTCCCACTTGTTGTTCTTACAGTTTTGGGGGACGTGATGGGCCTGGGGTGCTTCATTGTGTTGGGCTCCGGCGTGCAGTGAGCTTGTGAACAGAGTACTGTCCCTATTGTCTTTCTGTTTCCGCATGCTTACTTAGATATTTGTAGAGCATTGTCTACGTGTCTTTGCATGTAATAAATACAGTTGGTATCCAGGGGAAGAAGGAGAAGCCCGATCCTGATCTTGATTTCTCTTCTTCTTCAGGGACTGGGATGGGCAGGGATGGGCTTTCCCCTCCTTTTCTTTCTATATAAGCATGATCTTCCTTAGACTACGCCCCATGACCAAGCTATTCAGAGTTTAAAGCTGAAGTAGAAGGGATAATTGAGAAACTCTCTCAGTTAGCAAGCTGTATTTGAAATCTCATTATCTTCACATGGGCATTACATTTATATTCTGGCTGCCAGAAACTGAATATTAATTTGTTTGCTCTGCATTCCTGTTATGACAGTTCTACCTCCTCTCTGAAATTCCCTTTTCTGTATCCCCATAAAGAGTAAATGGGTGCTCCAGGCTGATTTAGGTGAAAGTCAGGCACGTTGAAACACAGAAGTCAAGTATCTTTATAGACTTCCAAAATTATTATTCTGGCTCTTAGTGCTTCACTACAGAAGCAACTGCAAGATCAAAAATATGTCTGCATGTACTTGAACAATGTCATCTGATAAGATGGACAATTGAATTATTAATTTCCTATAGCAACAGACTATGTAGGAGAAAATGGTAATTTCATTATATCTTTATTAGCAATAACATTTTGAATTGTTTGCTAATAATCAAAGACACATTTAGATTTTGTTTCTTATCCTAATATCTCTGATTTTGCAAGAAACAAAGGTAGAAACAATGAAAGATGGGATTTAATAACTCGATTTAGGTATGTAACAAGACAAGGTATTTCAGCAAAAGCAGGACTGTGACATTTTTGTTAATAAGATCTACAACTTTTTTTTTCCAA
Organism: Petromus typicus; assembly: GCA_004026965.1. Taxonomy (NCBI): domain Eukaryota; kingdom Metazoa; phylum Chordata; class Mammalia; order Rodentia; family Petromuridae; genus Petromus; species Petromus typicus. The sequence goes on along the minus strand of PVIR01000146.1, from coordinate 13,474 downwards.
TTTTACTTTTATTTTAAATCAAGATTTGGTTATCTGAGCTACTAGTCTGGCAATTTAGTAATGTAATGATCTTTTGAATTTTTACCACTTTTAAGTTTCCAAAATCTTTGCTATGTTATATGTATGATTTTAATGTTTCACAAACATTGTACAATATAATTAACTTCACTTTACAGTCAAACTGAGATCCACAGAGGTTAATTAATAGAAAATCAGTCTGAATTGAAATGCTGATTCTACCAATGTGAGTTGGTGATTTTGGGAAAATTTCTTAACTTTGTCAAGCTTCTCCCTTATTTGCCAGTCAAGTCTTCTAAGTTGTACTAATAGGAAATAAATATCTTCACACTCGCAAGAACTTTTCATTCACCATTTGGACTGAGTGGCTCTTCTCACTAAGTAACAGCACTTTATCTTACATTTTACTGTATTTCCCATAATAAATATTTTAAAATGTAGAACAATGACTGTTAAATAGTACTTTAATTTATAGAATCATAAAGGGCTAGAACTGCAAAAATATCCATGTTAATCTTTCAAATATATAGGAAAACTGTGCAAACGTGTGGAGGTTTGGACTCTAGTTCCCCAGAGAATGAAGTGCAGGTCCAGAGACTCCAACACAATGTCTGTTTTACCCTTCTCAAGTCGGACAAGAAGAACCATAGTTTTTACCAGTGACACATGAGGAGCCCTGCCAACATTCTTGCCAACACTGAACCCTTTCTGGGCATCCACTGAGTACCAGGGGCTGTGCCAAGTGCTGTAGGAGATAGAGTTGAGTAAGTCGTGGTCATCACTCTCTCTTTTAGTGGTGAAAGCGGAGCACACACACGAGTAACTTGATTCCAAGGCAAAGTGTGATAAGTGTTATCTTAGATCACTGGGGGAGACAAGTCACACCACTGGAATAGCATGAAGTCAGGCCTGAGGCTGAGGGCATGTGGTTATTTAAGAGCTCTATCAGGTTCATCTCTCCACTTGGCAATGATTCCAAACCCCTGTAGCTTCTTGTCCTGGGAGTGCTGGGTCATAGGATGGTTCCCTTGACCTCTCCTGGAGTCTGCTACTAAGGCTACTCATGTCCAAGAGTGTAGAAAGACTAGTGAGTGGCAAAATTGGTTTCACATGTATAATAAAGATTCTAAAATGCCAGACACTAAGGGAAAAAATGTTGTATTTATGTTACTTTTCATTTCCCCTAACATGTCCTAGGAGATGTCAACTGCTGGAACCCCTAGTTTTCTACCTATTCAAGAAATAAACAAAACAAAAAAATGTACAATTAGATGATTTATTTTCCTGGTTGTTCTTGTCTCATTCTCCTTTGCTCTAGCTAGCTGTTTGCACGTCAATCTGTCTCCCACCTGGAAGTGTGAGGTACAGGAGAGCATCACTCTTCTGACTCACTTCTTTACCTCCAAATCCCTGGTCAAAAGAGCATTTATTAAAATAAATATGTAGCCAAGTCCGCATGTACGGAATGTAACCTTTGGTTGCTCTCTAAGCAGTCCCCCTGACTTGCTGGCAACTTTTCTAAAATACTGTGAACTAATGGAACAAAGAAAGGAGCTCTGTCTGTACCGAGCACCACTTCATGTTAAATAGGTTGCTGACAGGCAAGGGTGAGAGAGGAATTGGTGGGAATAAGAAAGAGCTGGTGGGGAGCCCAGGGTCAGCCCTGCTGCTGGCTCAGCATGTGTTTTGGGAAGCTGCATCCCAGATCTGAGACGTGATCATCTCTGCTGTGAAGAACGTGTGCTGAGCGTGTTTATTGCCAATTTGGGGTGTTTTATCATTTTCAATATGATTGTTCTTGGCACTATTAGCAGCAATAAGAAAATGAGATAGTGATTAGAACTTGCACAAATTTATAGAATTGCTCCCTATGAAACACCTCTGAACCCATGTCTGTAATCAGACCCCGCATACACTGAGGAGGACAGGTTGAAGCTGAGAGGTCTTCCACAGCAGGCCCTCTTGGAAGCACAGTTGACCTCTAGGGTTTATTCTGACCTCAACCAGATTCTTGTGGTCAAACTCAGAACCAAACCAAATGCCAGGGCTTTGAAATACACTAGTCATGGGTGTGAGTGAATCTGAGGAAACCACAAATCTCTGATTCTGCATGTACTGGCCAGATTCACCCACCAGAGCCCAGAAATTCTGGCAGAAGAGTTTCTGTCTTCTTTCCCCTGTACAGAATCCTTACTGCTTCACTCTCCTATGCACACAAGTGACTTCAATCACCTCCTGGTAGTGACTCAGGACTCAGAAAGTCTAGATAGAACTGGATTTTCAGCTCGGCTCCTACTTTTCTAATTCACTAACTACCCTCTCCATTATATCCTCGGTGTGGTCCACACCAATTTTATTACCTCCTATCACTAAGGCATCACTTCCTGTACTCCTAGGCCTTTCTAACTGTGCCAATTTTCTTGCAAGTCTGTTTTAAAAATCCTTCTTCTATTGTGATTTATTTTGATGACTTCTATCCCTTGTTAGAGGCTAAATCCAAGAGGTGTCCTTATGATTTATATTGACCCTCTGTAATCCTTATAACCTATGATCACTTACTTGAAAAAAAAATCTGACCGAATATAGTATGCTCATTGACCTAATTCACCCTACATGCCTGTTTCCTAAACAAGCACAGTTCTATTCAGAAACACTGAAAGGGTTTCTGTGACCTCTGACATAGTTGGTTTTTTGAAATTCTCATCTTCAGGGCATTCTGTAATCTGGCACAGTTCACACTTCCAGGGGTATGTCTGGCCTTAAATGAATGGCACATTATTTCTTAAAAATGCATATATCTTTGTAACTCCGCTACCTTCTATAGTATGTCCTGCCTTAATTCTATAAAGCAGTTTCATTAAAACTTAATCGCATTCTCTCTCTATGATGCAGTCGAAGGCCCCTTGCTCCATCCCCCATTGCTTAGGCCAGGTCTCTGCTCTTCAGATCTCTGCTCCTCATCTCTGATGAACCCAAGCTCCTGCCTTCTTCCTTCTGGGAAAATCCACTGTTATGTTCTATCTTCAGTCTGCTCTGCTTTGTGCTTCTCTGCCTGGCTCTTTCTTGAGCTGGGCCAGAAGTAGAACTACCTGAATGATGCTAAATCAGGCTGAGTGAAGCAGGGCAGAGGATCAGTAGCCAAATACCTCTGTGGAGCCAATTTCTGAGTTCCTGCTTTGCTTATGAACATTTCAAGTGTGAGTATATCCATCATTCTGAACCTCTGTGTGTCTCTCAGCATGTCAAATGGCTCCATAAGACCCAGTGGAATAGCAGTAGAGAATCTAAAGGAGAAGGACGAAGTCAGAGGGTCACCGTGACCTTTTATCTGTGATTTATTCCTTGGTTTAGCTGGAAGGACCCTGCAGCTATGGCATGGACGACCTTCACTGACTCTTACAGAAATACTGTTTTCATGGAATCCAGAAAATTCCAGCACTAAGTACAACTTTAGGAGAAGTGGAATTCAGGATACAGATACAGATTTCTTCAAAACACAAATTTCACTCAGCCATGAACCAGGATAGAGAATATTCTGATACCTGGTGTGTCCTATATATACTACTGTTTCTCTAACTATCTCATTGTAGACTTAGCTAAACAAGAAGCAGGAAGCCACAGGGTCTACATGTAAGTGGATTGACCTTAGAGGGATGGATGACAGGAAGGGTCTTCAGATCTCATGCAAAGCTTCCTCTCCCCTTTACGCACTCACCAGACTTTGTCATTTGTATCTCTGTCATCCGGGTAGGAACCAGAAGCTTCTGAGGTCAGGCCCCTCTGATGTGCATGTCCATATCAGCACCTTGCTGTTTTACCTTTTAAACCCTCAGTTAATGGCTAATGACACACATGCAACCTTCTGTTTTTTTCATGATTCTTTTTCACCAGTTTCCGATTTTCATTACCATCTGCAAAGGGTTTCTGGCTTCACCTTGCCAGGCAAAATTCCTCTTGCAAAATTATTAATTTGCTTTAAGCATTCCTAGTAGTCACTCAAGCCCACAGCACAAACTTTTGGCTCCTCGGGTTTTTGGACGCAAACCGAGCACACAGTGCTCCCTCAGCCCATCGTGCAGGGACAGGGCGTGCCCTGGCCAGGACTTGGCCCTCTACCCAGCAGCTGCACCCGTAGCGGGAGGACCAGGGGCCCCGGCCACCTGGGCTTACGCTCTCGTTCCACCTGACAGGAAGACGGTTTAAGCTTTCTCTTGCGCAATGCGTGGGAAGCAGAGAAAAGAGGGAGACAAAAAGAACTGACCAGGTTCCCTTCGTCAGCCATCGCGGTAGCTCTTCAGGATCTCTTTAAGCCAAGATGTTGGCAGCTGAAACACAGCGTGCCGGGGCAGATTCCATTCAACAGGACACCGGAGCGGTCCTCGGGCCCCTCCTCCCCTGGCTCTGCTTCTCCTTTGTATCTTACCCCCAAGAAAGAAGTGATTCTAAACCAGATGTCAGCAAAGAAGTTTTATGGACTTGATTTCAATACACATGTGCTTTTCTTCGATATTAAGTTCTTAATAGTAGATGTTCTGAAATAAGTGTTCAAAGGATCACACTTCCATGCTGAGAAAGTGTTTGTGCTCTGATTTTATTTTCTAAATGTGCAAAGGAACATGTTTATTTATGAAGTTTTTGGAATTTTCATGTGTAAATACACATTAAATATATGCATGTCACTATACTTAATTGTTCACTTGATATAAAAGTTTCAAACTCATATATAAAGGACTTCTTTATGATAGTAAATGTTTCTATTACAGGGCAATGAGTTGAATCAAGTGGAATTGTGTGATAATAACATTTTACCAAAATTTATTTAGTTCTACAATTCTGGACTTTAGTGTCTGATTTTTTGTTACTGTATCAAAAAAGAAAAGGTACCTGGACCAGATCTTGTGTTGTATGTTTTCACACTCATACAGAAGAAAATGAGTTTTCAGCAGATGAGACTTAATTCTCTTCCTGCTTTTCAAGATGTGATCCTGAACTTGGATTCTCATCCTCAGCCAGGGGACCCAGGATTAGAATGTAGGAGGCTTAGGCAGCTTATGGGGGGTGGGGGGGGGCAAAGTACTGAAAACTACAAGTGCCTGTTCTTTCTGCTCATTACAGCCCACGGTTGACTGTTGCCAAAATTCCTGCTTATTAAATAACCCGCCTTGAGATCTCTCAGACTTTAATTGAGCCACATTTTCTTTAATTCTCTCATCCCTTTAATTACAGTCTTACAGCACCTAGAGATCCATGTAGATCAGCACATGAGCAGTGCCAAAGTCAATCAGGATAGTTCAAAAGGTCAAAGTAATTATGGGAATTTTACCCTTTACTTTTATCTGTGTGAGACTTTGAAAGGAACCCAAATCGAGACCCATAGCAATCCATTACAAAAGTTTAGCCATTTTTCTTTACCTTGCAACTATAATAAAACCGTCTTGGTCTCTTGATTATGTAACCCATTTAGTATCTTCAACAAGAAGAATTTTTCCTAATCAGAGGAGAAAAAGGTTGAAAGAATAGTTATTTGGAGATGTCATTACAATATAAGAGAACAGTTATTGGAAGAGTAAAAAGAATTGTTATTAGAAATGTAAAAGGATGAAAGAATTCTGTTTGGTAGGCTAAAGTGAAGAACTGAAAGTTAGATATTTACCTTAGAATATAATCATTCCTCCAGTTAATGGCTAATGACATGCATGAAACCTTCTGTTGTGTGTTATTCCTTGGTTTAGCTGGAAGGACGCTGCAGCTTCATTGGAAGGAGGCCAACAGGGAGGCTGATTCCTAGAGGGAATATAATTTGAAAAAGAAGATATCTACTAGTGGGGAAATTATCATTTAGTTGAGGAGACAAGCAAATAGTGAAGTGCTTAAAAAAACAATTTACCTTCAATGGCAAGAAGGCAGATTTACATAGTGTTCGTTACTGGTTTTTGTCCCCGTTGGTTCATGGGGAGCAAGAGATAATTCCAGATCTTTAATTTCATCAACATCGATTTACATTATTTAACAAATAAGGAAAAAGAAGCTCCCATGTAGGGCATAGACACACTTGACACCTAAGCTTAACCTCCAGGCATTTACATTTCAGTAGACAAATGATAGGCTTATGTATATGAAATTGCAATTACATAGTTATTAAAGGAATTACATAAGGTACAAGTACCAACATATTTTTAAGAAGAAAGAGAGCACATCTCATGGAGTTGGTCAGAAAGAGTTTCAAGAAGGAAAACAGATAATACCTCAACTAGGAAATATTTTTCTTTTCTTATTTGCAAATACGGTTCTAGTGGAAGTAGAATTTGAGTTGTGAAGGTCATCTTCAGACAACACCACTTAATAAAGTAGGCTAGACACTTCTCTTTCTCTTACCAAATGTTTAGTATCTTTTATGAGCTACAGAATATGTCAAATCCTGAGGATATAAAGATCCAAAGACATAGAATTTCACTCAAATTTCTGTGCAGAGAAGGTAATCATATTTTTAGTCTATAGTATACAAACATGAAGTTCACTAAATATTTGACCAGGTTGTTTTTATTGCCTCACCAATAAAAACAAAACAAACCAAATCATAGAGTCAAGAGAATGACTTCTACCCCCGGGACTGAGAAATGGGAAATGGAGTTTCCATAACATTATTTTCCTGTACCACTCAAGCTGGTCATTATAACCAACCTACACGTCCATATGTCAACAATTTCCATTTGCTGTGGTCCTCTTTGCCTATTTACTGATAGAGCCACGTTTTGAAACTTCTTTATGGAATAAAATAGTAAGTGCATTGCTACTTTTAATGTCTTCCATATCGTTTGCTTTGCTTTACAACTTGTTCTTATTTAAACGCATGTTCTCATCATCTGCCACCTTCTCATCCTTGAATTGGTGTTGTAGGGATGGATGCCGTCATATTATGTGCTTCAAAGATTATAACATCTGGTGGGGAGATGGTAATTTCAGTAATAATAATTCTGTATAATGATTCTTCCAGTTATGAACTAAAATGAATGTTTCTATAGTCTGTGTAATAGATGCGTATATACCCTATGCACACACCATCATATATGAGGAGTGTTAAAGCAGAGACAGACACTAAATGATAATTTCCAGGTAAGGAAGTGCTCTCATATCAATAAGAATGATGATATTATCTGATAAATTTCATTGACAGTTATTTTGTCCATATTGAGAGAAGCTAGTGGTGAATGGTTCATAAAAGTTTGCAAATGTTGAGTAAATAACAGTAAAGAAATATTTTCACTAGCTACATGATTATTGAGTGATTTCTGAAGCCCACTGTCTTCAGAGGTCTGTGCTAGAATCTCTTCAGTCATAACAGAAATCCCCAGAAGACTATCCTTGCCTCTGATTTTTTTGGTGTGTTTGAACTCAACTTGACGATTCTTTAAGTAAAATATGTAATAGAGAATCGAGTCCCAGGAGTGAGACACTGAGTGTCCAAATTAGTGTCCAATTAGATAACTAATTTAAGCTCCTTCTAAATGTAAAAATTTGTATACCAATGTGATATGTGCATGGTGCCAAACAGGCAAAAGTAATATGAGTGAAAATATTGGAGAAGGCTTCCTATATCTTTTCAAATCAGAAAAAGAGAAAATTTCTTTTACAAGCCTAAAGATGATTCCAAAAAATCCATACACTGAGAAAATAGAGAATAAAAGAACTACCAAGGAAATCTACTTTACCGACTTCAGGGACTTGGCCGTATAACCACTGCTGCACTGGAGAACAGATTTTCAAGGAAATCTGATGGCACTTTCTGATGCTTCTGTTTATTTTTATCCACATGAACTTTCTTGCTTTGGCTGCCTGTGAGCATCATCTGTACTGAGTCTCCACACATTAAACTAACCTATTTTCATTATGTTATGGAGTGCATGCTTGGGGGAGAGGCTATGATGAAAACATGGGCATCTTTATGACAAAATTCTGAGTCAATATTATATTTGGGGGACAGCAAGGGATTACAGTTGTAGTAGATTCTTTCTCTAAGACACATCAACCACGCAAAGCCCGGAGAGAGTCAACCACGCAAAGCCCAACACTTCTGAAATTGTCAGCCAAATTGAATCACTTATCCTTTCATTTATCAGTGTACAATATTTTGTACCATCAGAGAAAGTTATTAAGATATACATATTTGGGCTAAGGATTTAGCTCAGTGTTGCTGCACCTGCCGGGCAGGTACAAGGTCCTGAGTAAGACCCCTCATGCCCCTCCAAAAAAGATATGCATCTTTTCTTAGTGTCTTTATGAATTTCTGCATTATATTAATTAACATTGATTTCTATAGCCTCTAAGTTATTTTTTTAATTTACATTGCTGTATAGTTTCCCACTGTTATGATTATGTCATTATTTGTTTACTCATTTTACAGGGAGCAAGTATCAGAATTGTTTCTTATTTGAGACAAAGACAAACAATTCTGAACTCCATATTCTTGTGAAAAAAAAATCTTAGTTCTTGTCTCTAAGATGTTTTCTAGATTGTTTATCACAAGTGGAATTTCTGGATCACAGTAGATAGATATTTTCAATTTTCCAAACAATTGCAGACATTTTCCAAACACTACATGAATTTATATTCTCATTAAAATACATGAGATTATTCATCATCCCACATTCTCTGCCATTCTTAGATTTTTTTTTGTATCTAAAATTTTTTCTAAACAGTTGAAAAGCTCATTTTCCTATGTTTTTAATTTGCCTTTTCTGATGATTAAGCTGAGGATATTTTAACATTTCTATAGAAGTCATTTGACCATGATCTATTGTTATTCTCAAGGCCAGATACTTCTCTCTTTTCTTTACTAAGTTGTCTGACTTCTTAACTTTACCTGCAGAAGTTCTTTGTATATCCTGATATATGTTATGGAATAAATGTCTTCTATTATCCATGGCTTTCTTTCATTTTCTTTTTGGTAACATAGATAGTGTTAAGTCTAAATTATTAACCAATTTTAATTAACTATGATTTTAAAGAAATTTGTTTTTCCATTGTTGAGTGCAATCATGGCATGAATATGTAATGTACCAATAAAGATTTCAGTTTTTAAAAAAAAGAAATTCATTTTTCTTTTCTCTCTCTCTCTCTCTCTCTCTCTTCTTTCCCACTCCTCTGGAAATAATAGTCCCCAGTGCTTCAAGCACATTAGACAAGTTTTTCAAAACTGAATTACATCCAATTGTTTACTTTTTCAGCTACTAAAATTTTAATTTTCTTAGCTGGAATTGAATTTGTGACCCTGCTGATTCAACCTCGGTAGCTGAAATTATGGGCATGTATCACCTTGCCTGGCTAAGAATGATTTCCTTCCTTCTCATATGAATTTCATGTTGGGAGACTGAGCTACATACAGTCCACCCACTTTAAATATTGTCAGTATTTTCTGTTTTGAGACAGGGTCTCACTAAGTTGCCCAGACTGGTCCGGAAATTGAGGTCTTCCTGCCTCAGCTGTGATGACTGGCACATAATACTGCAGTTAGCTTAGAAATGCTTTCTTATACTGAGGTCATGGAGAGAGTCTACATTACCTCAGAGATATTTTACAGTTCTAATTACTAGGCTTAATGCACATGGAATGCAATTTGCACATAGAATAAATTTTGGCAATTTCTTAGGACCATTGATCCTCACTTATGTGCAACGCTGCCTCTCTTATAAACGAAGTGTCCATTTACATGGAAATCTATTCTTTAATTCATCATGTTCTTCATTCAAGGGATGATGAGTCCCTACTCAATAAAAAATAAGAAATCCAAGCTCCTCTTACTGTGTACAGGAGTCAAAGAGAGCTGGACATATTGGGTGAAGTCTCAAAGGACGCATAATCTTATTAGGGTATTTGAAAGCATGCAATGCAAGAAACTGAGGACTTTTAAAAATGTAGATGGACTCACATGATGCAGAGACGTGTAACCCAGATCAAACTGGGATTGCTGGGTCAGCATCCGAAGGACGAATCTATCCAATCCCTTTGGAAGAGAGATTGTTTCACTTTTTAAAATGTATGTGATTACTTTTTTTGGTAAAAAGAAAAAGATACCTTTAGAGATCTGTAAATTCAGGCTGATAAAGAGGCAGAAGACATAATTATACCAATGATGAGCTATCATAGAAACCAGAATTTCCACTAAGAAGGATATGATGAGTTACAAGAAAATCCTCTAGGCTGAAACACTGCGATCTTGCTCAGTGAAGAATTATACAGTAGTTAATAGAAGGCAACTCTTTGCTAAAAGCTTCGTGCTGGGAAATATAATGAACAAGAATGTAAGGTCAGTCAGCACACTTCCCCAGTTGAAGGTGACATTAGGAAACGGTAGTCCACTGGCAGTACTTTTTCACTAAGTTTGGGATTTCAGAGGATGGGTTTAAAATCTTGTTTCAGTGATTCTCTGTATATATTATCTGTGATCCAGTTTCCCCAGGAAAAATTTACAATTATCATTTATCTTTAATCTAGGCTGTATTTTCTTTTGTTATCATTTATTTGACAGCAGCTGTTTGATTCCGTTGGATTCACAGGACTGGGATTTCCCTACTGAGTGACACTTTGGGGTAGACTGCAAAAAATATAATATTTTAATCAAATGGATATTGATCTAATCCTGCCACTTGCCAAACACCAGGGACAACGAGCCCTCCCTGGACCTCAATGTCCGCAACTGTGAATGGGTAACTCAAGAGTTCTGATGGAAGAGTCTTACTGTTTTCCTTTAGTAAGTCACTCTCAGACCAACCTATACTTCAAGATAGCTGGGAGGATATTTAAAAAAAAAAAAAAACCCTTCAATTAAGTTCCATCTTCAAAGATTTCAATTTAATGGACCAGGCATTAGTAGTTTTTGAAAACTCCTCAAGTGATTTTAATATGTAAGAAGAGTGAGAAACTACTCCTCCCTTAAAGTAAACTATCTCAGGTACAGACCACAGAAGGGGTGCAGAATAAATCGGCACTGTGCCATACACTGCATTGTTCTTCTCACTGACGAGGGGACTTAGAGAATGCTTCAGATCAGGTTCTTTTGCGTCTTTGTTTATTGCTGGGCTTAGAATGGTGAAGAAACTGACTGGAATTGTTTTTACCCTGAAGAAAAAATACTGAAGCAGAGTTCAGGAAGGAACTTCAATCCTTTAAATCTTCTTGCTATGGAAATACCCAGCAAGAAGCTTCCAGAAGCCTCAGAATTCCTGCCTTTGAAATCTCAGACTCTTCTTTCTGCAGATAGTGACATCTTCCAGGAAGCCTTCTCCTTGACCTCTGGGCCTGAGGAAGCAGCTCATGTTTAGGTTGGGAGCCAACATCTTATGAGTGTTTATGGGGAGCTGAGAACTCTACAAATGTTCAAAGGGACCAAAAGGAATCCCACCATGGACTTTAGATCAGACTTTCTTGGCTGTCACACTCTGTGACTTTTTAGCCAGTAGACAACTCTGGACAACTCTGTGATTCTCAAACTTTAGCATCATCAAAATTACCTAGCAGGCCATTAACTCCAAACAAAGTCACAAAGATCAGCCAAGTAAACTGTAAATATCATTAGTTATTTAGATAATACTAAACACATACAACACTCAAGCACATAAAAATGTAGAAATTCTCACCAAATCTAAGAGATTCCAGGACTCTTGTCCATGAATTTCTGATCTGTTACCCCGCTATGGTCTAGAGTTTGAGTTGCTAAAAAGTCTTCAGGGGATGCTGATGAAGCTGGTGGGAGGATTATCTTCAAACGTCTATTTTCAAAGCACTTGCACAGCAACCAGGTGTTCCTTTTTATTATTATTATTTTGGGGAAGGGTACGAGAAATTGAACTCAAGACCTTGTGCTCTCCAGGCAGGTGTGGCACCATTGAGCTACATCCCAGGCCCTTACTCAATTTTCTAGAATCAGATGTTATGCTACCAGTCTGCTTAGGATTCTCTCTTTTTAATGCAGTTGAATTAAATATTAGGTAATTAATGATATACAAATGTAAATAAAGCTTTATTTTGTTTACCCTTGAAAGGCAAGTATAATATTTTGGAAATACTTCATAAAAATGCTTTTTCAATCTGTTTTTCTTATTGAAAGGAAGCAATGTTATCAGGTTAATTGACTATCAGATTTTACAAAAACCAGAGGATTAGGTATTAAGAATTTTAAAAAGTGTAATTTTTTGACTTTTGCATTGAATACTTTACGAGTGTTCTGTAATTTCTTTAAAAATATTGAAACTAGAAAATGCCCTGGCATTGTACAAGAAAACTCACAGTTCCTTCCATACGCTCATACTTTAAATTTTTAAAACATTTCTGAAAAACCTAAAGAAAAGGGATTCATCTCCTTTTTAGTTTCTTTAATTCGTGTATTTTAACACTTCTTAATATCCTTCAAATACATTTGATTTCATAATTCCATTGATCAATTATAAATTAAAACTAGTTAGTTTCTCATAAATTAAAACTAGTTAGTTTCTCAAAGACTATGGAGATTTCTTTTCATTTTAAGTACAGAAAATACAGAAAATAAATTAACCTGGGAAAAAACCGAAGTATTTACAGCAAAAGTGAAAAGGCAGCCTTGCTCTGAGGACTTGGAAGGAAACTTTGATATACACACACTTGTAGGTGTGCACATAGATTGCATATAGCCTTACAAAGAAAGAAGAAAAATACATCTGTGTATGGCTAAGCACATTACCAAATATTGTTGCACAGATTTTTCTTATAAATTACTTCTTTACTCTTTGCCTAATTTTAAGTAGGTGAAAATTTTAACATCTATAGTTAATGAATTTGTTTAATACAATGAAGTGTTTTCATTAAGAAGTATTAGATTGTAATCATCCTCATCATAAACTCACCTTGAAGACTTTAGAAAGTACTCTCTTCTCTTAAATGTTGGCTATACATGTATTAATTAATTTTTTTACTGATTACATAGCATTATTATTTTTGGTATTTCCTGTTATAACATGATAATGTTACCTTACATCTTTGAAAACAATTATTTTCTGTTCTACCTGGAACACTAGTAGTAATTCTTAAATGATACAGGTACCACTAATTAAAGTAACACTTTTTTTAAAGAGAGAACAGAACAATTTATTAATGATTGCGATAGTAATAAATCTTACATGTTTAAAAGGCATATGTTCCAAGTTGGATAAGTGTTCTAAGACTCTACTATCATAAACAGGAAGACTTATACCAATTCATCTTATGATGACATTTAAAACAGAAAATAAGATCTCAAAAACTTCCTAAGAGAATGAAAATAGGCCCCTAGAGAGAATCAAGAATAAAGATGACGTTAAACTTCTCAGCAGAAGTACTAGAAACTAGAGTATCATGGAATAAAGCTTACACAACTTGAAAAGAAAATGAATTCAACCCAGAAATCTATAATTAACCAAGTTATCAATCAGGAATAAAATTAAATAAA